>JAWNOY010000381.1:0-82451 GCA_035045545.1 Drosophila gaucha
TTTTTAAAATATTGAAATAATTGTAATTGTCTGAAAATTCGTTGCTCTCAAAAATTAAATCTCTCCCAAACTTTGAATTGATGTAACTTGGTCAAATGAACTCCTATCGATAAAAAGTAAAGTTTTTTGAACTCGCGTTGATCCTTTCTTGATAATGGCGTACCAGCAGTGTACCCATGATTTTTTTAAACTATTGAAATAATTGTAATTGTCTGAAAATTCTTTGCTCTCAAATATTAAATCTCTCCCAAACTTTGAATTGATGTAACTTGGTCAAATGAACTCCTATCGATAAAAAGTAAAGTTTTTTGAACTCGCGTTGATCCCTTCTTGATAATGGCGTACCAGCAGTGTACCCATGATTTTTTTAAACTATTGAAATAATTGTAATTGTTTGAAAATTCGTTGCTCTCAAAAATTAAATCTCTCCCAAACTTTGAATTGATGTACGTTGGTCAAATGAACTCCTATCGATAAAAAGTAAAGTTTTTTGAACTCGCGTTGATCCCTTCTTGATAATGGCGTACCAGCAGTGTACCCATGATTTTTTTAACTATTGAAATAATTGTAATTGTCTGAAAATTCGTTGCTCTCAAAAATTAAATCTCTCCCAAACTTTGAATTGATGTAACTTGGTCAAATGAACTCCTATCGATAAAAAGTAAAGTTTTTTGAACTCGCGTTGATCCCTTCTTGATAATGGCGTACCAGCAGTGTACCCATGATTTTTTTAAACTATTGAAATAATTGTAATTGTTTGAAAATTCTTTGCTCTCAAAAATTAAATCTCTCCCAAACTTTGAATTGATGTAACTTGGTCAAATGAACTCCTATCGATAAAAAGTAAAATTTTTTGAACTCGCGTTGATCCCTTCTTGATAGTGGCATACCAGCAGTGTACCCATGATTTTTTTAACTATTGAAATAATTGTAATTGTATGAAAATTCGTTGCTCTCAAAAATTAAATCTCTCCCAAACTTTGAATTGATGTAACTTGGTCAAATGAACTCCTATCGATAAAAAGTAAAGTTTTTTGAACTCGCGTTGATCCCTTCTTGATAATGGCGTACCAGCAGTGTACCCATGATTTTGTAAAACTATTGAAATAATTGTAATTGTCTGAAAATTCTTTGCTCTCAAAAATTAAATCTCTCCCAAACTTTGAATTGATGTAACTTGGTCAAATGAACTCCTATCGATAAAAAGTAAAGTTTTTTGAACTCGCGTTGATCCCTTCTTGATAATGGCGTACCAGCAGTGTACCCATGATTTTGTAAAACTATTGAAATAATTGTAATTGTCTGAAAATTCTTTGCTCTCAAAAATTAAATCTCTCCCAAACTTTGAATTGATGTAACTTGGTCAAATGAACTCCTATCGATAAAAAGTAAAGTTTTTTGAACTCGCGTTGATCCCTTCTTGATAATGGCGTACCAGCAGTGTACCCATGATTTTTTTAAACTATTGAAATAATTGTAATTGTATGAAAATTCGTTGCTCTCAAAAATTAAATCTCTCCCAAACTTTGAATTGATGTAACTTGGTCAAATGAACTCCTATCGATAAAAAGTAAAGTTTTTTGAACTCGCGTTGATCCCTTCTTGATAATGGCGTACCAGCAGTGTACCCATGATTTTTTAAAACTATTGAAATAATTGTAATTGTTTGAAAATTCGTTGCTCTCAAAAATTAAATCTCTCCCAAACTTTGAATTGATGTAACTTGGTCAAATGAACTCCTATCGATAAAAAGTAAAGTTTTTTGAACTCGCGTTGATCCCTTCTTGATAATGGCGTACCAGCAGTGTACCCATGATTTTTTAAACTATTGAAATAATTGTAATTGTTTGAAAATTCTTTGCTCTCAAAAATTAAATCTCTCCCAAACTTTGAATTGATGTAACTTGGTCAAATGAACTCCTATCGATAAAAAGTAAAGTTTTTTGAACTCGCGTTGATCCCTTCTTGATAATGGCGTACCAGCAGTGTACCCATGATTTTTTTAAACTATTGAAATAATTGTAATTGTCTGAAAATTCGTTGCTCTCAAAAATTAAATCTCTCCCAAACTTTGAATTGATGTAACTTGGTCAAATGAACTCCTATCGATAAAAAGTAAAGTTTTTTGAACTCGCGTTGATCCCTTCTTGATAATGGCGTACCAGCAGTGTACCCATGTATTTGTTAAACTATTGAAATAATTGTAATTGTTTGAAAATTCGTTGCTCTCAAAAATTAAATCTCTCCCAAACTTTGAATTGATGTAACTTGGTCAAATGAACTCCTATCGATAAAAAGTAAAGTTTTTTGAACTCGCGTTGATCCCTTCTTGATAATGGCGTACCAGCAGTGTACCCATGATTTTTTTGAACTATTGAAATAATTGTAATTGTCTGAAAATTCGTTGCTCTCAAAAATTAAATCTCTCCCAAACTTTGAATTGATGTAACTTGGTCAAAAAACATGGTTCATTGATGGTCGGCATAAAACCCATACGACGTAGTGTTGTATCCAGTGATGTGTTCCACTTTCGACCTGATTGCTTAAGACCGTAAAAGCACTGATAAAACCTTCAGGTTGGCTCATAAAAACCTCCTCCCCCAACTCGCCATTCAAGTAAGCTGTGACAACGTCGACATGGTGTAGATGAAGACCATACTCCACTGCTAGTGCTATTATAAGCCTTTTGTAGCATGACGAAGAACAGGTGCAAAGGTTTCCTTGTAGTCAATCCCATAGCGCTGACTGCAGCCTTTGCCACCAAGCGTGATTTCAGCCTGTTCACGCCACCATCCGTTTGATTTACTGCGTAAACCCATTTCATCCGATTGGTTTCTTCTCTTTTGGCAACTCCGTTAATTCCCAAGTTCCATTTTGTACAAGGTATGTGTACTCCTCCTTCATGGATGCCATCCAAAATTCACCTTCTTCCGATTGCACAGCCTCAGTGAAACTTTCAGGAGTCGTAACCGTTGAAGCAAATGTAGCATTTAGGGTATTAAATATTTTTCGCGGTCTACCTGGTTTTCCCGTTCGCAGTTTGCTTGGACGACCTGGCCCGCTTTTACTTTCTTGTACCGAAGGATTCTCATGCAGGCTATTGCTTACATCCAGCTCTTCATGCTCTTCTGGGTCACTCTGAGCATTTCAGGTTCGGATTCGTTTTCGTCATCAGAGTCATTTCGCAGGAAACTGTTCCTTCACATTTCCTTCCCTCAGGTTCTACGGAAATAACGTCTCTGCTTACAATAAGCTTTCCCGATTCTTTATTGTATAAACGATAAGCCTTTAAGGTATCCGAATAGTCTACCATGACATATTCTTGCCCTTTCTGTGCGAATTTCGATATTTTGTTTTTATTAAGCGCAATCGCCACTGATCCAAAAACCTTCAAATGCCTAATAACTGGCTTTTTACGAGCCCAGATTTCGTATAGAGTAACTATTTTTACTGCATTTGATGCCACCCTATTACGCAAATAAGCTGCTGTATGTATAGCCTCTGCCCAAAATGACTCATTAAAATCAGCGTGTACTATCATACTGCTAGCCATTTCAATTAACGTACTATTTGCCCTCTCTGCAACTCCGATTTGTTTTGTGTGTCACAGTTAAATTTAAACGGTTGTACACATATTTAGCTTTTTGCACTTGTGATACATATTTGGGTTGGTTTAAATGATTCTGAATCCGTCTTAAAAATACTCATGCATTTTTCTTGCTGTTTCTTTTTAACACGACATTCTGCTTTAAAATGCCCTTCTTTTCCCTAGTTATAGCACTTCTTTCCTTTCTTAAAGTTATTCATGTCATATGTCCTATCTTAGCTGCCTAGCACTTTAGCACCGCTTTCATTTTCACTACTATCTCTTGTCTGTTTGCTTCTTCCGTGATTTTTAATTTCAATGCGTTAATATGTGGCAACAAAGTGACAACAAAGCTTTCAAACGATTTTGGCAATCCATTAAGCAAAACAACCGTTTTTACTATATTAACTTCAGCTAAATCTTCTTCTAGGACTTGAAACTTCTGTAAATATTCTTTTACACTCCTATCCTCTAACATTCGAATGGACAGCATTTATTTTAATAGGAGCACTAGCTGCCGACTTGGCTTGTGGATTTCATTTAGTTTTTGCCATGCCTGCAGCGACGAAACACAATTTTTAATATTGTTTAACTCCGTCGGCTTTACACAAATATTGAAGACAATGCCTTTTGGTCTTTTGTCTCAAAACTAGCACGCTGCTCAAAACTGGCATTTTCACCTAAAGTCACTTTTCCACACACTAATGGTCACAAATCTTATTGTATCAAAACATTTTTCATTAACACTTCCCATGTGCTACAATTGTTTTCGTCCAATTTTTCTATATTAAAATTCATATTGGCCATTTCCGTTTATATTGTCTTCTTATTTAAATTAAATTTTGATCCGGAGGAACAAACTTTAGTTGGGACTAAATACCCGGCTATGGTTCAACTCAAAGCCCAAATTGTGATAAAAACTCATTTAAATAAATCGAGGGTAAATTGTTTTCAGTGTACCTAACTGTATCTTCAATTTTTTCACTGCTTGATACACAATTATTTTCTTGTCTCTTTTTCTCCATTTCTGTTCTTGTTGTTTTTGTAATTAATTTCTGTACACTACATGTTCACTAAGAACCCGGCACATTTTTTTGAAGCAACTAAAATGTTATTTTGCACAAAGCTATGTATAACTTTTAGCTTGCCGCTAACCACTATTTCACAACAATAGCACCAAATTAAATACTTGTCCTTGACTTTTTACACCCTTGACCTTTGGGTCTTCAGTTTTTATAATCAATTCAATCAATAACTTATGACCAGAATTTCTAGAATCTTGGCCCATAACCTGTTGAAAGTTATTGTTTATGTTGTCTTAAGATTATTGAGAATGAATAAGAATATAATAGTTAAAATGGTAGTTTCGTCTTAAACACGTTCTTTGCAAAGCCACACACAACAGAGAAGTGAACTAAAACTCAATAACCCCTTATGCAGGGCTACAGCGCTTCGTGGTGAAACTGTGATCATGTGTTGTGTTGTCAGGGTTTCATTAACAATCTTTTAACAATAATTTGGGGATCAACACAAGCTCGAAACTCTATACTTTTTTCGATTGGAGTTTATTTAACCACATTACTGCAATTCAAAGCTGGGAGAGATTTAATTTTTGAGAGCAAAGAATTTTCAGTCAATGACATTTATTTCAAAAGTTCCCAAAGCCACGGTAAGACAGTGTACGCCATTAGAAAGAAAGGATCAACACAAGATAAAAAACTATACTCTACATAAGTTACAGCCATTCAAAGTTTTGGGCAGATTTCATTTTTGAGAGTAACGAATTTTCAGACAAAGATATTTACTTCAAAAGGTAAAAAAATTCATAGTTGAATTTTCAGACATAGACATTTATTTCAATAGGTCAAAAAATTAATGGTTACAATGCTGGTACGCCATTATAAAGAAGGAATCAACACGGTTTAAAAAAACTTTACTTTTTATTGAAAGGAGTTTTTTCGACCAAGTTACAGCCATTCAAATTTGGGAGATATTTAATTTTTAAGAGCAACGAATTTTCAGTTAAGACATTTATTTTAATAGGTAGAAAAAATTATGGTTACACTGCTGGTACACCATTATAGGGAGGGTATCAACACAAGCTCAAAAGACTTTACTTTTAATCGGTAAGTGTTGATTTGACCAAGTTACAGCCATTCAAAGTTGGGAGAGATTTAATTTTTAAGAGCAACGAATTTTCAGACAAAAGACATTTATTTCAATAGGTAAAAAAATTATGGTTGCACTGTTAGCAAGTTAAAAAGGGATAAACACAAGATCAAAAAACTTTACTTAACTTTAGTTATAGCGATTCAAAGTTTGGATTGTAGATTTTATTTTTGAGAGTAACGAATTTTTAGACAGACATTTATTTCAATAGGTCAAAAAAATGGTTACACTGCTGGTACACCATTAAAAGGAGGGGATCAACACAAGCTCAAAAGACTTTACTTTTAATCGGTAAGTTTTGATTTGACCAAGTTACAGCAATTCAAAGTTTGTGGAAGATATTACTTTTGAGAGCAACGAATATTCAGACAAAGACATTTATTTTAAAATGTTAAAAAAAGATGATTACAATGCTGGTAAGCCATTATAAGGAGGGGATCAACAAAAGCTCGAAGGACTTTATTATTTAACGATATTGGTTCATTTGACCAAGCTACAGCAATTCCAAGTTGGGAGAGATTTAATTTTTGAGAGCACCGAATTTTCAGACAATGACATTTATTTCAATAGGTCAAAAAAATCATGGATAAACTGCTGCCACACCATTATAAAGAACGAATTAACACGAGTTCAAAAACTTTACTATAGTTTAGATACAGCCATTCAAAGTTTGTGGGAGCTTTCACTTTTGAGAGCAATGAATTTTCAGACAATTACAATTATTTCAATCGGTCAATAAAATTATGGGTACACTGCTGGTATGCCATTATCAAGAAGGGGTCAACGCGAATTCAAAAAACTTTATTGTTTATCGATTGGAGTTAATTTGACCAAGTTAAATTACTTCAAAGTTGGGTACAATGGTGGTATGGCATTATAAAGAAGGCATCAACACGAGTTCAAAAATCGTAACTTTACTTTAGATGTAGCCATTAAAATTGGTGAATAATTTAATTTTTAGGAGCACCGAATTTTTAGACAATGACATTTATTTCAATAATCAAAAAAATAATGGGTAGAAAATCAATAAAATCAATTAAAAATCATGGATAGTAGTTAATTCGTCCAAGTAACAGCAATTCAAAGTTTGTGGGAGATTTCACTTTTGAGAGCATCGAATTTTCAGACAAAAACATTTATTTCAATGGGTAAAAAAATCTGGTTCCACTGCTTTTTATCGGTATGTGTTCATTTGACCAAGTTACAGCTACTCAAAGTTTGTGGGAGATTTCACTTTGGAGAGCAACGAATTTTCAGACAATGACATTTATTTCAATAAGTCAATAAAATTGTGATTGCAATGCTGGTACGCCATTATAAGAAAGGAAACTTTACTTTACTTTAGATACAGCCATTAAAAGTTGGGAGAGATTTAATTTTTGAGAGCACCGAATTTTCAGACAATGACATTTCTTTCAATAAGTCAAAAAAATCATGGTTACTCGAATAGCTCAACTCTGATTTAGTTGCAGCCATTCAAAGTTGGGACAGATTTAATTCTTGAGTGAATCGAATTTTCAGACAATGACACTTCAAAAGGTCAAATAAATCATGGTTACACTGAGTACGCCATTATAAGAAGGGAATCAACCCAAGCTCGATAGAATTTACATTTTATCGATAGGAGTGGTCAAATCCAAGCTACAGCAATTCAAAGTTGGGATAGATTTAATTTTTTAAAACAACAAATTTACAGTTAACGATATATACTACAAAAGGTCACAAAAATTATGGTTACACTGCTGGTACGGTGTTATAAGGAGGGGGTCAACTCAAGCTCAAAAGACTTTACTTTTTATCGATAGGAGTTGAATTGACCAAGTTACATTAATTCAAATTTGGGGAGATTTAATTTTTCAGATCAACAAATTTGCAGTCAACGACATTTATTTCAAAAAGTCACAAAAGACAGCGTACTCCATTAAAAAGAGGTAATCAACACAAACTCGATAGACTTTACTTTTTATAGATTGGAGTTCATTTGACCAAGTTACATCAATTCAAAATTTGTTGGCGATTTCACTTTTGAGAGCAACAAATTTTCAGACAATGACATTTATTTCAATATGCCAAAAAAAATCATGGTTACACTGCTGGTACGTCATTATAAGGACCGGATCAACACAATCTCGAAAGACTTTACTTTTTATCCATGAGTTCATTTGACCAATTAATAGCAATTCAAGGTTAGGGAGATTTAACTCTTTTTTTTTTTATTTTATGTTGTTTTTATTTGCAATTGTCTTAGAGACATCAAGCGAATTAATTGGGAAGTGAGAGTTATGTATCAGTGTGAACTGTTCGTGAAGGTAGAGTGTGGAGGATTACAGCGGATTATTGAAGAGTGTATACATATGTATTAAATTGCTCTGAATGGAATATCCAGAGGGTGAAGTCGTTTCAGTCTTCGTACGTGTGTAGTGGTGTCCAACAGGTTAAAAACTAAGTTGTTTTCGTGGTTTTCTAACCTTGTTAAGTGTCTTGTACTAAATTTTAAAATTTCGTCTGTAGCTTGCTATTTTCAAATATCTGTGGACTTATTCATTTTTAACATACCACTGAGCGTTCAAGATTCTTCTTAGAAATTTGGATTGAATTCTTTGTATGATAAGTATGTTGCTTTTGCTGTAGTCCCCATAGTTGTATACCGTAAGTCCAAATCGGTTTTAGTAGTGTTTTGTATATTAGTATTTTGTTTTTTTAGGCTTAAAGCGGAGTTCTGTCTAAGCATCCAGTTCAACTTTAGCAGCTTTTGGTTTAGTTGTTTTCTTTTAAGTTTGAGATGTAAGTTCCAAGTCAGTCTTCTGTCTAAATTTAGGCCAAGGTATTTGGCTGAGCTATTCATAGGGATGTTTAGACCATTGAGTTGGGGCACTCCAGCCTTTATAATTTTTATCCCTGAGTCCACACCTTCACATGTTACATAAAATGTTCTGTTGTCCAGGTAGGATTTTAAAATTAGAAAGTATGGTGCTGGGAGCATTTTTTTTAAGTTTATAAAGCAATCCTGTGTGCTTGCCGCACATCAAAAAAAGCAGCCGAGAAGTATTTTTTGTTTTCAAATGTATTTAAAATTTCTTGAACTACTCTATGACATTGTTCAAGTGTGCCGTGAGATCTTCTGAACCCAAATTGATGATCTGGAATGAGGTTACCCTCGTCCAACAAGGGGAGCAATCTTTTCAGTAAAATTTTTTCAAATATTTTAGAAAATATGGTCATTAGGCTAATTTGGCGATATGAAGAAGACTGGTGCTCTGGTTTTCCTGGTTTTGCTAACATAAGTATTTCCACACACTTCCATTGTGAAGGAAAGTGAGTTAGCCTCAGTATACCATTGTATATTTCCAAAAGTTGGTTTAAGGCTTTGTTGGGAAGAGTTTGAATCGCGAGGGCATTTATTTTATCTTACCCTGGAGATTTATTTAGTTTAAGTGAAGATATCTCTTCAACAACCTCATGTAGTTCAACGGGGTGAATTGGCAGGTCCAGCTGACACGTAATATCTATAAAATTCAAGAAAACTGCTGCAGCTGCAGCAAGAAAATCTTCTGTTGATCTATTTTTTGTCTCCCGTATCATCACTTTTAACTCTTTGGTAATACGATTTAAATTTTAAAGGTCCTCTTCCGACTCACGCAGCTCACGCTGGGGATGATGAGTAATGTTTGGTGTGGCAAGATGTGCAGCTTCGTGAATGTTTCTGGCAAGTACTTCTACCGCAGCTTCAATGTCTGCTCCCGAATTCAATTGAATTAAATTGAGTGTCTAAGTTGATTGTGTGCTCAAGCCAGGACTGATAGTAGTAGTAGTAGTAGTTCAATGGGTTCATTGATATTTATTATAACTGCTGAGTGATCAGAGCACAAGTCGAACATCAGGAATCTTCTGTGGATCTGTGGGCCAATAGGTTGGCTCACAGTGGAATGACAGTCAAGATGCATGGCTTGCATACATTTGTATAATTCAACTCCTTTTGGGTTGTTACTTCTTGATCCCCACCACGTATTTTTGGCGTTGAAATCACCACAAGCCAGAAATCTTTGCTCTAGATCACCAAGGATTTGCCGAAACATGGATTGTGTAACTCTATGCCTCGGTGGCATGTAAACTGCTGCTAAGTTAAAATCTCCAGTAGAACTTGAAACTTTAATGATCGTGCCCTGAAACCAATCTAAGATAACCGAGGCTTGCTCAGAGTTTTTAATAGTTAATTTAATTAGAATTGCTGCTCCACCACGAGCTCTGCCACTTGGATGATCTGCTTGATTAAGGTTGTATCTCTTAATATTAAAGTATGTTGATGGACTGAAGTGTGTTTCAGATATGAGAAGTATATCAATATTATTGGTTTTTATATAATGTTCAACTATAGACCTATTCTGAGCTAGGCCGTTAGCATTCCACATTGTCGTTCTAAGACTTTCTTGTATTGAGCTTGCACGTTCCTTGCCATGTCTGAAATCTTCGCAGAAAGCTGAAGCATGACTTGTTGTATCATTTTTTCCAAAATTTTTTCAAATTTGTTTTGCATTGATTCTTCAATATGTTTAATGATTCTCTCTTCGGAGAAATTTACGTTAGACTGGCTTGGTGGACTGACGTCGTCGTTTTGAATCACAGGTCTCGCATAATTGTTTCTGGCTATATCGGCGTATGAAAATTGGTTGCTGAGCAGCCTAGAAAATGTTGGTTTCTAATTGTTCTCTGATATTCTTGATGGAGGTATGAGTGGTTTTCTTTTGACGTCGTTCATTCTACGAGTAGTTGCCTGATAAACTTTACAGCCCTTGTAAGACGCTGTGTGTTTTTCATTGCAGTTGGCACATGTTGCATCTGCATCCTTTGATTTAGTGCAATCTGTAGATTTGTGTGGAGCTCCACACTTCACACATCTAAAATGCTTATTACAATACCGCTGGGTATGACCGAACTCCTGGCATCGATGGCAGTGTACTAGGTCAGAAAATTTTTTAGGAGGTTCAATTGTAACCTTGGTACTGCAAAGTCGTTTAATTTCAAATATATGTTTGTTGTTTGATGCAGGCTCAATACAAACAAAAAATATGGCCATTGGGGTTTTATTGTTCCGAGATTTTACGTTTGCAATATGTCTAACAGTGTGTCCATGTGAAAGTAATTGTGCTGTTATGTCCTCAAGCGGTGTGGAGTGATGAAGGTTTTTAATAACAGCTTTATATGCTCTTTCGTGCTTTAACTGATAGGATCTTAACAAGAGCCCTATACTTATCACTATCTTCCATCATCACGCAGACTTGTCCATCGCGACCGCTTTTGTAAGTCAATTTATCGGACCCAGTGGCTGTCTTGATAAGATCCGACATCTCTTTAATATTACTCACATTGGGAATAAAAATCGGTTTGAGAGGTCCTCAGACTCATTTACAGTGTCTTGCTGTTCATTTTGTTGAAGAATATCAAATCTGTTTGAGAGAGACTTCATGGAGATTTCGCTTACATCTGAATCAAGTGATGATGGTATCTCTTCTAAGTGGACTTTTTAAACTTCCAGTTTAGAAGTGGCGATGACCCTATCCGCTTTTTTATGGATAGTAAACCATATGCCAGGGTCCTGACAAGGCACACCGGCCATCTTGACCCAGAAATGAGTCCCAGCAGTTCAAATGTTTTTGATATTCGCTGACCAAAGAGCAAGTAGTCAATTTATTTAAAATATGTATATATATTATTTTAAAACAAAAATGTATTTTGAAAAACCTTTTGTAAAAATTAATTTTTGTTTTAATTTATTTATCGATGCTAGCTGTGTGAGAGCTGAGCATAGAAAAAATAATGAGATTTAACTTTTGAGATCAACAAATTTGCAGTAAACGAAATTTATTTCAAAAAGTCCCAAAAAAATTTACTTTACTTTAGTTGGGAGAGATATAACTTTTGAGGGCAACGAATCTTCGGACAAAGATAATTTTTTCAGTTGGGCAAAAAAAAATCATGGTTGCATTGCTGGTACGCCATTATAAAGAAGGGATCAACAAGAGTTCATAAGACATTTCTAGTTATCTGTAAATGACATTTATTTAAAAAGGACACAAAAACCATGGTTACCAGGGTACGAAATTAGTAAAAGTGGATCAACACAGACTCAAAAACTTTACTTTTCTTTAGATACAGCAATTTGAAGTTGGGAGAGATTTAGCTTTTGAGAGGAACGAATTTTCAGACAATGGCATTTATTTCAATAAGTCAAAAAAATCAGGATACACTACTACATTATAAAAACGAGGATCAAAGAGAGTGCAGAAAACTTTACTTTTTATCGACAGAAGTTCATTTGACCAAGTAGTTCAATTGACCAAGTAAAAGCAATTCAAAAATGGGAGAGATTAAATTTTTGTTAGCAAAAATTTGCAGTCAACGACATATATTTCAAAAAATCACTAAAACCATGGTTTGTCAGGGTTTGCCATTAGAAGGAGTGGGTCAACACAAGCTCGAAAAACTTTAGTCTTCTTTAGATACAGCCATTCAAAGTTTGTGGGAGATTTCACTTTTAAGAGCAACGAATTTTTAGACAATTACATAAATTTCAATAAGTTAAAATAATCATGGTTACACTGCTGGTAAGCCATTATAAGGAGGGGATCAACAAAAGCTCGAAGGACTTTATTATTTAACGATATTGGTTCATTTGGCCAAGCTACAGTAATTCAAAGTTGGGAGAGATTTAATTTTAGAGAGCAACGAATTCTCAGTCTATGTCATTTATTCGGAGCGCCGGAGTATACAGCAGCGAATACTTGCGATAACCTAGTGTACCCAGAGCGAATCCTCTACGTGCAAGAGAGACGTATCGCACTCGGAAAGCCGGAGTGCCTTCGTAAATAGCGAATCACGCAGCCAAGTGTGCCCATAGAAGGCGAGTCCTTGCGGATAGCAGGAGTAATTCAGGCAGTATAATACAAATTGTGAACAATACATTAAACATAAGCCCAACGATGTACAAAATATACCGCTCAAACTTATAACCATAAAAGACATTATTATCGCAGGAGCCTACAAATACATATATTGTTGGCACGAACACACAGTCGACTGAATTCAGCCCGGCTTGAACTCGGAATAACCGAAGTTTCGTTACAACTCGCTTCCAGCGTGGGGCCCTTTCGATAATAATAAAAATGAAAAACATCGAAAGAGATAACAATGGTACGATCGTGGGTATATAACCTAAAAAAGAGGATGTGCTCCGATATGGCTGCGAGTTTGGCGTAAGCCTGTCAGGCACACTCGACGCGATGCGGAGACAGTTTGGCGAATAGGTGATGACAAATGAAGGACGAATCCCATATTCTCTCAGGATCGCCGAGCTCGCCAACCTCCATAGCCGAATCTCGCCTGCAAGAGAGGAAGTGCCTACCGCAGCAGTAGACAAAGAGGTCGAGGAGATAGACGGCATGGACAACATGGCGAGACTCAGTATACCATCGACGAGTGCGGCCACGCGCCTACAGGATCGGCAACAGAGACACTGTGGAGCTACCTCGACTCCACAGCCTGAGGTGAGGACACGGGGACCGATTTCAGTGGCACCCGAATATCCTAAGGTGGCTAAGCAGGTGCGAGACTGGGGCTTCCGGTTCGATGGACCAACGAAGCCACTGCAGTTTTTGGTACAGGTGGAATGGTCGGCGGAGACATGCGGCCTTGAGCTGGACCTGGTCCCGAGAGCTATGACGGAACTACTGAAAGGTACGGCGTTGAAATGGTACATAGCCAACAATAGACATTGGACGTCATGGTCGACCTTCCTATCAAATTTTTAGGAGTATTTCTTACCACGAGATTACTTCGAAAATTTGAAAGACGAAGTGACTCGGAGACAACAGGCTATGGGAGAGCCGTTTAAGATATATATGGTGGAGATGCAGACGCTAATGCGCCCACTACGCTACGCAGAGGAACGAGAGCTCAAATATATCTATAACAACAGCCTTCCCGACCTACGTGCATGCGCTCGGCCGTACCAGTTTCGCAGTGACAGAGCTGATGCTGCTCGCCGATGTGTTCGAAGAGCTCGAGGAGGACAGAGAAAAGCTGCGCCAGCAAAATGAGCCAGATAGAGCAAGATTTAAAGCCATGGACGACGCGGGGATTGGTAGCATGGGAGACACACACCACCCCAGCCGGGAGACAGAAATGGCAAGGCCCAGGCCAGGCAAATGGAAGGCCCGACTACCCACATCCAGAACCTAGCGAGGGCGTGCCGCGTGCGTGGCCAAGAGGCCCACTGGGCAATAGAGTGCCGGAACGCCATGCTGGAGTTCAGCTGGCTATGTGGGCGGATCGGAATCAGAACGCCTGCTTGTTGAAAGACGGGAAACGACCAGCGGCACCCGCCATCCAGGGGGGATCGCCGTGCGCCGGGCTGAAACTGGAGATTGCGCCGAGGAACCCACGACATGGCGCACAACTGGAGGAGAGATTGTCGGTGGCAGTCGGCAGCACAAACACGTTTGAAACGCCTTGAAACACGGCAACCCAGGGGTTGGAAAAGGCGTCCGGAAAGCCACTCCACAAGGATGTGGAAGTGCTGCTGGAAGCTGCTGGCGAAAGACTGCATTGAGCCTTCGAAGAGCCACATAGCGCACCGATAGTCATGGTCAAGAAGAAGACTGGCAAATGGCGGCTATGTGTGGATTTCCGTCAGCTCAACGCCAGATCAGTGCAAGATGCCTACCCGTTGCCGTGGGTGCATCAGATTCTGGAGTAATTGCGAGAGGCACGGTTCATAAGAAGCTTGGATCTAAAGGACGAGTACTGGCGGATCCTTATGGAGAAATCCAGCCGGCCACTGACGGCATTTACCGTTCCAGGAAAGGGACTGTTTCAATGGATAGTGATGCCATTTGGACTCCATTCTCCTCCAGCAACATTCCAGAGAGCATTGGATCTGTTCATTGGTCCAGATATGAAGCCACATGCATTTGATTTGGATGTCATAGTGATTGGAATATACAATACAATACAATATGCGGGAGGTATTTCGACGACTACGAGCAACGAACTTGAAAATCAATAACGACAAGTACAATTTTTATACCCTGAACCCATTGAAAATGGGAAATCAGGGTATAATGGTTTCGCAAAAAGTATGTAACAGGCAGAAGGAGGCGTGGCAGACCCCACAAAGTATATATATTCTTGATCAGGGCGACGAGCTGAGTCGATTTGGCCCTGTCCGTCTGTCTGTCCGTCTGTCCGTCTGTCCGTATGTATGAACGCGTCGATCTCAGAACATATAAGAGCTAGATACTTCAAATTTTGCATGGTGGTCTGTGTATACAGCGAAAATATCGAGTTTGTTTTAGATATTCGATAAATTTTTTAGTTTCAATGATATCGATTTAAAACGTTATCAATATTCAGTTTTTTGACCATATCTTTTACATATTTTTAGCTACAGATACCAAATTTTTTTTTTAGCTTTTTGTTAAAAAAATAAATTTTCTATTTTTTCATATTTTGGATACGTTGGTCTCCACATTTCACAAAAAAAATTTATTAAAAAAAAAATTATCAAAGCCTCAAAACCGTATTTTCAATAAATTAATAGCATTCAATGCAGAAAATTGCATTCAAATCCGTTAAGTATTGCAGAAGTTATTAAAGGAAACATTGTAAAAGCACGCGGCAGCAGCCTGTACGTGTGCACACATACAGTCAAATCAACTACGCAGAAATCGAAAAAAAGGGGATCTCGTAGTCGGGCAGACCCGACTAGAGCTTTCTTACTTGTTTCAAGAAGGAACTGACCGCAAAAAAGGAGCGGCAACAGCAGAATTGAAGACACCGTCCAATATTAAGGAGCTGAGGCAATATGTTGGAGTGTCGTCATGGTATCGCTGATTTGTTCCAACAACAGTGCATCTCCTCAATGAATTACTGAAGAAAGGCACCAAGTGGGATAGGACAGAGGAACGGCAAAAGGATTTTGAGACTGTTAAAGCCAAGTTAACAGAAGCACCGATGCTGGCATGCCCAGATTTCTCCAAAACATTTTGTTTGCAAACGGATGCAAGCAACTATGGACTTGGAGCAATACTGACGCAATCATCAGAGGATGGGGAGCGCGTCATATCATATGCCAGCAGAACACTCTGTCTGGCAATAATCTGACGCATTTTGTCGACAGCCACTGCCCGAGGAGACATGTCGGGTACTAGTGGACACTGGGCGAACGACCAGTGTCCATGGATCCAGAAGCTGCGGCGGGAGCTAAAAGTGAAGCCCCAAAAATTCCCTGACTATGTACAAGAGGCGGTGGAATTGTATCGGCATATCCCACATCAGGCCGGGCACGAGGATGTGGCGGCATGGAAACTATGCGTACCAAAAGGCAAAAGAGCACAGGTGCTGAAGGAGAACCACGACGCAGTGGCGGCAGGACACCTTGGAAGCCGGAAAACAACAGCACGGGTGGCAGCTCGCTACTATTGGCCTGGACTGTACAGGGATGTACACACATATGTACAACAATGCGAACTGTGTCAGCGGTATAAGCCGAGCCAACTCCAGGCAGCGGGAAAGATACTGACACAGATCCCCGAGGAGCCGTGGGCCACCGTGTGCGCCGACTTCGTGGGCCCTTTGCCGAGGTCCAAGCACGGGAATACCATGCTGTTGGTATTCATCGACAGATTCTCCAAGTGGACGGAGATGGTGTAAAAAAAATGGGTCACTAGCCGAGCATTTAAAACATTTCTGGACGAGCTGGGGGTGAGGCATCAGTTGACGGCGCCATATACGCCGCAAGAGAACCCGACTGAATGAGCAAATCGTACAGTGAAGACGATGATTGCGCAATTCGCTGGAATCAACCAGCGGGGCTGGGACGAGACGCTGCCGGAGCTGACGTTGGCAGTCAACAGCAGTATCTCAGCATCGACTGGGTACACTGCAGCCTTCCTAACACAGGGACGAGAGCCGAGGCTACCCAAAGCACTGTTCGACGTGGTAACAGTGGGCACCGGTCAAGCAACACAAAGTCCAACTAAAAGAGCGAACAAGTTGGCAGAGGTGTTCCAGGTTGTGAGGCTCAGCTTAGAGAGAGCTGCACAGGATCATGCGAGGCACTAGTACCTGCGGCGGCGGCCATGGAGACCGACCATTGGGGACCAGATGTGGCCAAAAGAGCGACACCTATCCAATGCTGCAGACGGCTTCGCAGCGAAACTAGCACCACGTTATGGAGAACCACATACTGTGGTCGGTTTCATCTCGCCAGTGATCTGCAAAATAGGATCAGGAGCGGATAAGCGAACGAGGACCGCGCATATAGCCGACCTGAAGACATGCAAGGCTGCAGTTGAGCAAGATGCCTCAACGGATGCGGAGAAGTAATTTTCCTTTTTATTTTTAAAATAAAAATTAAAAATTTCAATAAGGTATGAGAAGGGAAAAGCATTTGCAAGCATTAGCAAAAGCAAGGTTTTAGTCAAATTAGAATGCGAGCAAAAGCCAATACAAGCAACAACAAAGGCACGCACCTATAAAAGAACAAAGCGAAAATGTAAGGCAATTAGCCGAAGAAGAGGGCGACGAACTGCCGAATGCAGAGCCGCTCTTAAGCGCGCGCAGCAACAAGTGCACGCACCCAATCGCATGCAGTAGGCAAGAGACAAAACGGGCAACAACAAATGCACGCATCTATATGCGCGCAATTGCATGCAAAAAGCGGGAGCTAAAGTGAACAACAACAAATGCACGCACCTATACGCGCGCAATCGCATGCAGTAGGCAATAGCCGAAAGGGGCAACAAAAAAAGGCAAGGGCTAAAAGGAAGCCTACAAAAACGGCGTGCATAGCAACAGCGGATTCAGCAATAAGGAGAGGCTGCCAGAAGAGTGCGACCGCGAAAGTGAAAACGGGTTTTTCGCTGGAGGAGACCATGGTTTGTCAGGATTTGCCATTAGAAGGAGTGGGTCAACACAAGCTCGAAAAACTTTAGTCTTCTTTAGATACAGCCATTCAAAGTTTGTGGGAGATTTCACTTTTAAGAGCAACGAATTTTTAGACAATTACATAAATTTCAACAAGTTAAAATAATCATGGTTACACTGCTGAAAAGCCATTATAAGGAGGGGATCAACAAAAGCTCGAAGGACTTTATTATTTAACGATATTGGTTCATTTGGCAAAGCTACAGCAATTCAAAGTTGGGAGAGATTTAATTTTAGAGAGCAACGAATTCTCAATCTATGTCATTTATTCGGAGCGCCGGAGTATACAGCAGCGAATACTTGCGATAACCTAGTGTACCCAGAGCGAATCCTCTACGTGCAAAAGAGACGTATCGCACTCGGAAAGCCGGAGTGCCTTCGTAAATAGCGAACCACGCAGCCAAGTGTGCCCATAGAAGGCGAGTCCTTGCGGATAGCAGGAGTAATTCAGGCAGTATAATACAAATTGTGAACAATACATTAAACATAAGCCCAACGATGTACAAAATATACCGCTCAAACTTATAACCATAAAAGACATTATTATCGCAGGAGGCTACAAATACATATATTGTTGGCACGAACACACAGTCGACTGAATTCAGCCCGGCTTGAACTCGGTATAGCCGAAGTTTCGTTACAACTCGCTTCCAGCGTGGGCCCCTTTCGATAATAATAAAAATGAAAGAGATAACATCGAAAGAGATAACAATGGTACGATCGTGGGTATATAACCTAAAAAAGAGGATGTGCTCCGATATGGCTGCGAGTTTGGCGTAAGCCTGTCAGGCACACTCGACGCAATGCGTAGACAGTTTAGCGAATCCCATATTCTCTCAGGATCGCCGAGCTCGCCAACCTCCATAGCCGAATCTCGCCTGCAAGAGAGGAAGTGCCTACCGCAGCAGTAGACAAAGAGGTCGAGGAGATAGACGGCATGGACAACATGGCGAGACTCAGTATACCATCGACGAGTGCGGCCACGCGCCTACAGGATCGGCAACAGAGACACTGTGGAGCTACGTCGACTCCACAGCCTGAGGTGAGGTCACGGGGACCGATTTCAGTGGCACCCGAATATACTAAGGTGGCTAAGCAGGTGCGAGACTGGGGCTTCCGGTTCGATGGACCAACGAAGCCACTGCAGTTTTTGGTACAGGTGGAATGGTCGGCGGTGACATGCGGCCTTGAGCTGGACCTGGTCCCGAGAGCTATGACGGAACTACTGAAAGGTACGGCGTTGAAATGGTACATAGCCAACAATAGACATTGGACGTCATGGTCGACCTTCCTATCAAATTTTTAGGAGTATTTCTTACCACGAGATTACTTCGAAAATTTGAAAGACGAAGTGACTCGGAGACAACAGGCTATGGGAGAGCCGTTTAAGATATATATGGTGGAGATGCAGACGCTAATGCGCCCACTACGCTACGCAGAGGAACGAGAGCTCAAATATATCTATAACAACAGCCTTCCCGACCTACGTGCATGCGCTCGGCCGTACCGACAGAGCTGATGCTGCTCGCCGATGTGTTCGAAGAGCTCGAGGAGGACAGAGAAAAGCTGCGCCAGCAAAATCAGCCAGATAGAGCTACATTCAGAGCCATGAACGTCGCGGGGAGTGGTAGCATGGGAGCAACACCACCCCAGGCGGGAGACAGAAACGGCAAGGCCCAGGCCAGGCAAATGGAAGGCCCGACTACCCACCTCCAGAACCCAGCGAGGGCGTGCCGCGTGCGTGGCCAAGAGGCCCACTGGGCAATAGAGTGCCGGAACGCCATGCTGGAGTTCAGCTGGCTATGTGGGCGGATCGGAATCAGAACGCCTGCTTGTTGAAAGACGGGAAACGACCAGCGGCACCCGCCATCCAGGGGGGATCGCCGTGCGCCGGGCTGAAACTGGAGATTGCGCCGAGGAACCCACGACATGGCGCACAACTGGAGGAGAGATTGTCGGTGGCAGTCGGCAGCACAAACACGTTTGAAACGCCTTGAAACACGGCAACCCAGGGGTTGGAAAAGGCGTCCGGAAAGCCACTCCGCAAGGATGTGGAAGTGCTGCTGGAAGCTGCTGGCGAAAGGCTGCATTGAGCCTTCGAAGAGCCACATAGCGCACCGATAGTCATGGTCAAGAAGAAGACTGGCAAATGGCGGCTATGTGTGGATTTCCGTCAGCTCAACGCCAGATCAGTGCAAGATGCCTACCCGTTGCCGTGGGTGCATCAGATTCTGGAGTAATTGCGAGAGGCACGGTTCATAAGAAGCTTGGATCTAAAGGACGAGTACTGGCGGATCCTTATGGAGAAATCCAGCCGGCCACTGACGGCATTTACCGTTCCAGGAAAGGGACTGTTTCAATGGATAGTGATGCCATTTGGACTCCATTCTCCTCCAGCAACATTCCAGAGAGCATTGGATCTGTTCATTGGTCCAGATATGAAGCCACATGCATTTGATTTGGATGTCATAGTGATTGGAATATACAGTACAATACAATATGCGGGAGGTATTTCGACGACTACGAGCAACGCACTTGAAAATCAATAACGACAAGTACAATTTTTATACCCTGAAGCCATTGAAAATGGGAAATCAGGGTATAATGGTTTCGCAAAAAGTATGTAACAGGCAGAAGGAGGCGTGGCAGACCCCACAAAGTATATATATTCTTGATCAGGGCGACGAGCTGAGTCGATTTGGCCCTGTCCGTCTGTCTGTCCGTCTGTCCGTCTGTCCGTATGTATGAACGCGTCGATCTCAGAACATATAAGAGCTAGATACTTCAAATTTTGCATGGTGGTCTGTGTATACAGCGAAAATATCGAGTTTCTTTTAGATATTCGATAAATTTTTTAGTTTCAATGATATCGATTTAAAACGTTATCAAGATTCAGTTTTTTGACCATATCTTTTACATATTTTTAGCTACAGATACCAAATTTTTTTTTAGCTTTTTGTTAAAAAAATAAATTTTCTATTTTTTCATATTTTGGATACGTTGGTATCCACATTTCACAAAAAAAATTTATTAAAAAAAAAATTATCAAAGCCTCAAAACCGTATTTTCAATAAATTAATAGCATTCAATGCAGAAAATTGCATTCAAATCCGTTAAGTATTGCAGAAGTTATTAAAGGAAACATTGTAAAAGCACGCGGCAGCAGCCTGTACGTGTGCACACATACAGTCAAATCAACTACGCAGAAATGAAAAAAAAGGGGATCTCGTAGTCGGGCAGACCCGACTAGAGCTTTCTTACTTGTTTCAAGAAGGAACTGACCGCAAAAAAGGAGCGGCAACAGCAGAATTGAAGACACCGTCCAATATTAAGGAGCTGAGGCAATATGTTGGAGTGTCGTCATGGTATCGCTGATTTGTTCCAACAACAGTGCATCTCCTCAATGAATTACTGAAGAAAGGCACCAAGTGGGATAGGACAGAGGAACGGCAAAAGGATTTTGAGACTGTTAAAGCCAAGTTAACAGAAGCACCGATGCTGGCATGCCCAGATTTCTCCAAAACATTTTGTTTGCAAACGGATGCAAGCAACTATGGACTTGGAGCAATACTGACGCAATCATCAGAGGATGGGGAGCGCGTCATATCATATGCCAGCAGAACACTCTGTCTGGCAATAATCTGACGCATTTTGTCGACAGCCACTGCCCGAGGAGACATGTCGGGTACTAGTGGACACTGGCGAACGACCAGTGTCCATGGATCCAGAAGCTGCGGCGGGAGCTAAAAGTGAAGCCCCAAAAATTCCCTGACTATGTACAAGAGGCGGTGGAATTGTATCGGCATATCCCACATCAGGCCGGGCACGAGGATGTGGCGGCATGGAAACTATGCGTACCAAAAGGCAAAAGAGCACAGGTGCTGAAGGAGAACCACGACGCAGTGGCGGCAGGACACCTTGGAAGCCGGAAAACAACAGCACGGGTGGCAGCTCGCTACTATTGGCCTGGACTGTACAGGGATGTACACACATATGTACAACAATGCGAACTGTGTCAGCGGTATAAGCCGAGCCAACTCCAGGCAGCGGGAAAGATACTGACACAGATCCCCGAGGAGCCGTGGGCCACCGTGTGCGCCGACTTCGTGGGCCCTTTGCCGAGGTCCAAGCACGGGAATACCATGCTGTTGGTATTCATCGACAGATTCTCCAAGTGGACTCACTAGCCGAGCATTTAAAACATTTCTGGACGAGCTGGGGGTGAGGCATCAGTTGACGGCGCCATATACGCCGCAAGAGAACCCGACTGAATGAGCAAATCGTACAGTGAAGACGATGATTGCGCAATTCGCTGGAATCAACCAGCGGGGCTGGGACGAGACGCTGCCGGAGCTGACGTTGGCAGTCAACAGCAGTATCTCAGCATCGACTGGGTACACTGCAGCCTTCCTAACACAGGGACGAGAGCCGAGGCTACCCAAAGCACTGTTCGACGTGGTAACAGTGGGCACCGGTCAAGCAACACAAAGTCCAACTAAAAGAGCGAACAAGTTGGCAGAGGTGTTCCAGGTTGTGAGGCTCAGCTTAGAGAGAGCTGCACAGGATCATGCGAGGCACTAGTACCTGCGGCGGCGGCCATGGAGACCGACCATTGGGGACCAGATGTGGCCAAAAGAGCGACACCTATCCAATGCTGCAGACGGCTTCGCAGCGAAACTAGCACCACGTTATGGAGAACCACATACTGTGGTCGGTTTCATCTCGCCAGTGATCTGCAAAATAGGATCAGGAGCGGATAAGCGAACGAGGACCGCGCATATAGCCGACCTGAAGACATGCAAGGCTGCAGTTGAGCAAGATGCCTCAACGGATGCGGAGAAGTAATTTTCCTTTTTATTTTTAAAATAAAAATTAAAAATTTCAATAAGGTATGAGAAGGGAAAAGCATTTGCAAGCATTAGCAAAAGCAAGGTTTTAGTCAAATTAGAATGCGAGCAAAAGCCAATACAAGCAACAACAAAGGCACGCACCTATAAAAGAACAAAGCGAAAATGTAAGGCAATTAGCCGAAGAAGAGGGCGACGAACTGCCGAATGCAGAGCCGCTCTTAAGCGCGCGCAGCAACAAGTGCACGCACCCAATCGCATGCAGTAGGCAAGAGACAAAACGGGCAACAACAAATGCACGCATCTATATGCGCGCAATTGCATGCAAAAAGCGGGAGCCAAAGTGAACAACAACAAATGCACGCACCTATACGCGCGCAATCGCATGCAGTAGGCAATAGCCGAAAGGGGCAACAAAAAAAGGCAAGGGCTAAAAGGAAGCCTACAAAAACGGCGTGCATAGCAACAGCGGATTCAGCAATAAGGAGAGGCTGCCAGAAGAGTGCGACCGCGAAAGTGAAAACGGGTTTTTCGCTGGAGGAGCAGCCGCAACAGCATCAGCCGACGCAGCAACAACATCAGCAGCATCAGCCCTCTCAGCAACAGCACCCGCAAGACAAGGAGGAATGGAGGCCGATCCAGCTGCCACTGTCAGGCTCTGAACTGACGGCCCAGGGACCAGTGCGGCCCACATTTTACGTCATGCCCAGAAGCCGGGCCGACCGGTGTGTGGAGCGAAGTAAAGGAGGACGAGTGGCCTATGGAGGTGGTGGCGCACCTTCGGCGGACCGTGACCTCTCAGGGCCGAGCAGCACGGATCGTGTGGACGAACGAGCTACTCGCGCACGGGTCGCCGTGTTTACAAACAGGAATGAGGAGGAGAAGGGAAGGAGAAAGAAAAAAAAAAAAAGAAGTAAATTATTAAAAACTGAATAGCGCAAATATAGCGCTCAAATGCGTCACAACACTAATTGCTTTTAACAGCAGACGCCCAAATGCTACTAACAGAACGCAAAAGTGAGTCGAGCACCCAAATGTGTCACACCACTGCTTGCTGTTAACAGCAGGCGCAGAAATGCGTCACTGCACTGCTTGCAAACGGACGCATGCGCGGCACTTTGGCGCAAAGATTCAAAACACGAAGGCATCGTGTTTTTCCAGAAGGAAGAGGGGAGTGTGAGGAGCAATATAATGGTATATATACATTTAGGCATATGTATATAAGGGCCCAGCTCGTCACATCAAACTCCATAACGGTTGGTGTAAACACCGCAACGACGAATGCGACATAGACACACAGGAGTGGCTCTCTGTCGCACTCAGCTATTCAGCAATGGGCTCGTATCGCACACACAGGCGAACAACTAATCGTTAGCCGAAGTGCCGTACGCGGCTGCGCAGCGATAGCTGATACAGTCGCGCAGACCCCAGACATACAAAGGCGCCAAGATAACGGAGCTTCGGCGAACGGAATGTTCTAGATAATCAAGCGATGGCACCATAAGCAGGCCCCGGTCCAACACGAAGGACACGCAAGGACATCGAGGGATACGCAAGGACATCGAGGGACCTGAAAGGACAACCCAGCACACAATGCTCAAGACTCTTCAGCAACAACAGCCACCAAGACAGGACACTGGTGGGCAGAATTAACAGATGGGCAGCTTTAGCGAATCTTGGAGTGTGTGAGTGCTATTTACGGTGTGTCCGTGCGGACTCGGAGTGAGTACACTGTCTCTTGCGAATTCGTAGGAGTGCTCGAGAGGAAGTCAGCCAGTAGGAGAGCCTGTATGAAATCCGTGCGGAGCGCCGGAGTATACAGCAGCGAATCCTGGCGATAACCTAGTGTACCCAGAGCGAATCCTCTACGTGCAAGAGAGACGTATCGCACTCGGAAAGCCGGAGTGCCTTCGTAAATAGCGAATCACGCAGCCAAGTGTGCCAATGGAGGTGAGTCCTTGCGGATAGCATCAGTACCTCAGGCAGTATAAAACAAGTAAGAAAGCTCTGCTTACATCTTTTATCTATACATATTGCCTCTGCGCGCATATACACATGCACACATATACACAGGTACTCATATACATATGCACACATATACACATGCACACGTTTGTATACACATCAGTGATGCCAACTTTTGTTGAGCAAAAAAAGCTAGATCAAGTTTTCGGAGAAAAAAGCTGGGAAAAAAGCTTAATTTTCGAAGCAAATTTTTTATGATTTGTAGGAAAATGTATTGAATTCCTCAATTTTTCTGCAACATTTTTCTTAATAAAAAAAATATGTCTTCAATAATGCAGTCATATTAATTTGACAACCTTTTTTTTTTGGTTAACACAAAAATTTTTACTGAAATTTTCACCATTTTGTATGTAATTTTATAAGAAATCATACAAATATTGAGTCAAATTAAAAACAGCTAAATCGGTTTTTAAAAAGCTATATTTCCCGATATCCGCTGTGCAATTGCACTTTCATAAAAGCCCGATTTGACGGGAAAAAGGCTGATTTGGCAACATGCACATATACATACCATGCACACAGAAGCACGCTCGCCGATTTCTGCGTAGTTGATTTCACTGTATGTGTGCACACGTACAGGCTGCTGCCGCGTGCTTTTACAATGTTTCCTTTACTAACTTCTGCAATACTTAACGGATTTAAATGCAATTTTCTGCATTGAATGCTATTAATTTATTGAAAATACGGTTTTGAGGCTTTGATAATTTTTTTTTTTAATAAATTTTTTTTGTGAAATGTGGAGTCGGTATCCAAAATATGAAAAAATAGAAAATTTATTTTTTTAACAAAAAGCTAAAAACAAAATTTGGTATCTGTAGCTAAAAATATGTAAAAGATATGGTCAAAAAACTGAATCTTGATAACGTTTTAAATCGATATCATTGAAACTTAAAAATTTATCGAATATCTAAAACAAACTCGATATTTTCGCTGTATACACAGACCACCATGCAAAATTTGAAGTATCTAGCTCTTATATGTTCTGAGATCGACGCGTTCATACGGACAGACGGACAGACGGACAGACAGACGGACAGGGCCAAATCGACTCAGCTCGTCGCCCTGATCAAGAATATATATACTTTGTGGGGTCTGCCACGCCTCCTTCTGCCTGTTACATACTTTTTGCAAAACCATTACCCTGATTTCCCATTTTCAATGGGTTCAGGGTATAAAAGTCGTACTTGTCGATATTGATTTTCAAGTTCGTTGCTCGTAGTCGTCGAAATACCTCCCGCATATTGTATTGTATTGTATATTCCAATCACTATGACATCCAAATCAAATGCATGTGGCTTCATATCTGGACCAATGAACAGATCCAATGCTCTCTGGAATGTTGCTGGAGGAGAATGGAGTCCAAATGGCATCACTTTCCATTGAAACAGTCCCTTCCTGGAACGGTAAATGCCGTCAGTGGCCGGCTGGATTTCTCCATAAGGATCCGCTAGTACTCGTCCTTTAGATCCAAGCTTCTTATGAACCGTGCCTCTCGCAAATACTCCAGAATCTGATGCACCCGCGGCAACGGGTAGGCATCTTGCACTGATCTGGCGTTGAGCTGACGGAAATCCACACATAGCCGCCATTTGCCAGTCTTCTTCTTGACCATGACTATCGGTGCGCTATGTGGCTCTTCGAAGGCTCAATGCAGTCTTTCGCCAGCAGCTTCCAGCAGCACTCACATCCTTGTGGAGTGGCTTTCCGGACGCCTTTTCCACCCCCAGGGTTGCCTTGTTTCAAGGCGTTTCAAACGTGTTTGTGCTGCCGACTGCCACCGACAATCTCTCCTCCAGTTGTGCGCCATGTCGTGGGTTCCTCGGCGCAATCTCCAGTTTCAGCCCGGCGCACAGCGATCCCCCCTGGATGGCGGGTGCCGCTGGTCGTTTCCCGTCTGTCAACAAGCAGGCGTTCTGATTCCGATCCGCCCACATAGCCAGCTGAACTCCAGCATGGCGTTCCGGCACTCTATTGCCCAGTGGGCCTCTTGGCCACGCACGCGGCACACCCTCGCTGGGTTCTAGAGATAGGTAGTCGGGCCTTCCATTTGCCTCCTTGGAGCTGGCCTGGGCTTTGCCATTTCTGTCTCTCGGCTGGGGTGGTGTGTGTCTCCCATGCTACCACTCCCAGCGTCGTCCATGGCATTAAATCTTGTTCTATCTGGCTCATTTTGCTGGCGCAGCTTTTCTCCATCTTTTTCGAGCTCTTCGAACACATCGGGGAGCAGCATCAGCTCTGTCGGTACGGCCGAGCGCATGCACGTAGGTCGGGAAGGCTGTTGTTATAGATATATTTGAGCTCTCGTTCCGCTGCGTAGCGGAGTGGCCGCATTAGCGTCTGCATCTCCACCATATATATCTTAAAGGGCTCTCCCATAGTCTGTCGTCTCCGAGTCACTTCGTCTTTCAAATTTTCGATGTAATCTCGTGGTAAGAATTACTTCTGAAAATTTGATACGAAGGTCGACCATGACGTCCAATGCCTATTGTTGGCTATGTACCATTTTAATGCCGTTCCTTTCAGCAACTCCTGCATAGCTCTCGAGACCAGGTCCAGCTCTAGACGTGTGTCTCCGCCGACCATTCCACCCGTTCCAAAAACTCCAGAGGCTTCGTTGATCCATCCGGAAGCCCCACTCTCGCACCTGCTTAGCCACCTTAGTATATTCAGGTGCCGTTGAAATCGCTCCCCTTGTCCTCACCTCAGGCTGTGGAGTTGAGGAGGCTCCCCAGTGTCTCTGTTGCCGAACCTGTAGGCGCGTGGCCGCACTCGACGATGGTATACTGAGTATCGCCATGTTGTCCATGCCGTCTATCTCCTCGACCTCTTTGTCTACTGCTGCGGTAGGCACTTCCTCTCTTGCAGGCGAGATTCGGCTATGGAGGTTGGCGAGCTCGGCGATCCTGAGAGAATATGGGATTCGCTAAACTGTCTACGCATCGCGTCGAGTGTGCCTGACAGGCTTACGCCAAACTCGCAGCCATATTGGAGCATATCCTCTTTTTTTTATATACCCACGCTCGTACCATTTTTATGACTTTCGATGTTTTTCACTTTTATTATTATCGCAAGGGCCCCACGTTGAGCTTATTCCGAGTTCAAGCAGGGCTGACTTCAGTCGACTCTGTGTTCGTGCCAACAATATTTGTATTTGTAGGCACCTGGGATAATAATAAGTCTTTTATGGTTTTAAAATTGAGCGGTATATTTTGGACATCGATGCGCTTATGTTTAATGTATTGTTCACAATTTTTTATACCCTGAACCCATTGAAAATGGGTAATCAGGGTATAATGGTTTTGCAAAAAGTATGTAACAGGCAGAAGGAGGCATGGCAGATCCCATAAAGTATATATATTCTTGATCAGGGTGACGAGCTGAGTCGATTTGGCCCTGTCCGTCTGTCTGTCCGTCCGTCTGTCCGTCTGTCCGTATGTATGAACGCGTCGATCTCAGAACATATAAGAGCTAGAGACTTCAAATTTTGCATGATGGTCTGTGTATACAGCGCGCATATCGAGTTTGTTTTAGATATTCGATAAATTTTTCCGTTTCAATGATATCGATTTAAAACGATATCAAGATTCAGTTTATTAACCATATCTTTTACATATTTTTAGCTACAGATACCAAATTTTGTTTTTAGCTTTTTGTAATTAAAAAACATTTTCTATTTTTTCCTATTTTGGATACCAGCTCCAAATTTCACAAAAAAATTTATTCAAAAAAAAAAATTATCAAAGCCACAATTTAATTTTATCAAAATTTTTAGTGAAAACCGTATTTTCAATAAATTAATAGCATTTAATGCAGAAAATTGCATTTAAATCCGTTAAGTATTGCAGAAGTTATTAAAGGAAACATTGTAAAAGCACGCGGCAGCAGCCTGTACGTGTGCAAATTAAGTATTTTGGTTGGTCCAGCGGTGAACTAGATGTTGAAAGCTGGTCCAGCGCTGATTGCGTAATCATAATCTTCTTATGACGATTACGTTGGAGGGTTTGACTTCGCCCCCTTTTTCTAATCACTGGCCTTGAGGCTCAGCAACGAATTGTAAAGTATAAACAATTTCTTTTACGGCAGCGTGCCGGAGTAATGCTCGTTTATTCTTAAAGCGACAATACAAAACTAGCGGCTTATTGCAGATGTCGGTCGGCTCAGCCGGAAAAGGAATATTTTACCATGTGCTTAGGGACCCGAAAAAAGTATCGATACCTTTTGGTATCGACTATATTCGTTTTTGATCCCGATGTTTTATACTTGATACTTTTGTTTTGATATTTGTACTTAACAAGTATTTTACATTCGATATCGTGTCCCTAAATGTGCTTGCTGCCTGACTGTTGAGTCTAGGGCGCTATATAATTATATAATGTGCGTAACTTATAAGTTAACTACTCCCCCTTAAGATTGGCCGTCCTCGGACACGTTGTATTTATTAATGGCACTCTGAAGCTCCTTCGATGACTGCCGACGCTTAAACAGATGGTAAATTATGATGAAGCAGCTGCCTACGATGCTTAGCGTTATGCCGATTGTTAGCCAATTTGCATGCGTTTCGGATGACTCCAATTCTTCCTTAAAGTTCTGGATGGCACGAAGGTTGTCGATGTTCATTCTGTGCAGCAACGGTACACTTAATACCGGATCATGGCCAATGATATTCACTAATGGCGATGCTGCTATGCCTGGAGTCTTGCTGATCATCTCCCGCTGGTTGACATTTTGTCCCATTGATTATTGCGGAAAAACGGAAGGTGACGAGGTGTGTCCCATTGGTTAATATTTCTGGACCGTCGTCTACGATGATCTTTGCTGTGCTCTCGTTGATTATGATGATGCCGTCATCTACTTGTGATACGGCCTGTAAGTGGCTTGGCTGCGTACGGCAGGAGGCAGTGCTACTAGCATGTAATGCCCGCGCGCAGGTGTTTTGCGTTGTTAGCTTACAAATGGAGGCGTATGTTGTTGTCACGCACTCGTTGACTGCTAGTATGTCGTTTTCGCATTCGGCTACGGTGTTTTCTTCTATTTGCAGAGAGATATGTTGGTGCGCCACCGGAAAAATTGTAACCTTCTTACAAATAAATTTAACCTTAGGGTACGCTATTAGTATATGGACTATATTTTCGGACTGTAAGATTTTGATTTTAGATGCTTCGGTTAGACTGACTATGGGAATCTCTATGGGGTGTTCATTTAAAATATTCTTCAAATCATATGGTTAAAAATTGTTGGATTTATAAGCCGGCTTTGGCCAATGTGATGTGAGTATCAAGTCTGTATTTGGTTAATGAAATTTGTTTCTTGCCAATAGCGTTTATAAAGTGTGGTGTATTATTCATTTTTCTTAGCTTTAATTATTTCGTTTACTGTATCTGTGAGCTTGTTTATTGTCTTGAGTTTCTGTATTGATCGTTATTTGCTTGTTATTAGCTTAATATTTGACTGGACCACCTAATTTTCTCAAAGTCGGAGGATCGGTGTGCCTGCTATTACTTTAAGAGCTGTTCCTAAAAAAATCTAAACTTGTGCCATTCTATGGTGAATTTTGACTACGGACAACAAGCTTCTATGTGTTCTATGTCTACATCTAACAATTTTCGCATGTGCGATTGGGGAAATAAACCTGACAATTTTGTGTCTCGTCTGCAATATTTGTGAATTCGGTTAAATTACTGGAGTGCCTGAGGAAGTCTCGTTGTTCCCATACCAATACCTTCCCGTCTATTATTGGTACATAGTTGGCATGGGAGTAGTCGATGATCCGACTATGTGCTGCTCCTAATGTCAGGAGGATCGCAAGGAAATCCTGTAAAGGGAGTGGAAAAGGCGGGGAATCAAGGAAGTGCATTTTATTTTAATTTTAGCTTGTGTTAAAAAGTGTGTGTGACCTTTATTTGATGTTGTCCTTGTGGACCACCCTCCCCTTAATGAGAACCGAGGTTCCCAAATCGGCTACTATTTTTTCCTCTTTAAACAATGGGGTCAACTTGTTACCCAATCTTTTATTGTTTTTTACGAGGACTTTTTCGCCTACATCAAATGTTCTGTTTTGTCTGTCCGGGTTGCACCTGGCGAGGTTGTCTTGCTGAGCTTTGGCTACTTTATCTTTAATAGCTTGTCTAAAGTCTTTAGATGCTGCATATATGACTTCTATGGGCTTCTGGTGTGACCGAGTGAATAGATCGGTTGTAGCTACCGTGCCCTCATGATAAGTTCTGTCGTGTCCGAAGAGATTTGTCCATTCTAAAAGCCCTAGAATGTCACCCAATGTGCTGTGGAAACGTTCCACTTGGCCATTCGAGCTGTGTGAAGTGGGGGTGCATTGACAATGTAATGTTGTATCCGTTTTTAAGAAGTGATGTGATGGTTTCCGAGTTAAAGGAAGCTTCATTATCACAATATATTGTTTTTACTTCTGGGAAAAAATTTATTAATTGAATGATGGGCATTTTTATGTCCACTATTGTCCGGGATAATAGTGGTGCACCACTGCAAATTTGGAAAATTTGTCGATGCAGGTAAGAAAAATTTTCTTGTCTGTGGAATAAATGTCGATATGCAGCATTTCGCCCGATATGATGGTATTGGAGTACCCCCATTTCCTGTTTTTTGGGATGCCTATTATTTTGCCCTGGTGCATACTCTGCAATTTATGACGGCCTCATTTGCCATTTTAGACATGTTTGGAAAGTAGTATTCACGGAGAATTGCTTCACATTCTCCTGTGCTGCTCTGTGCGCTCGATTATGTTCGACCGCGATTATTTCTAGCTGATCGTTTTTATGGTCACATCTTCCACCAAGTTTTTGCAGTGCCAGAATTGTGTGGCCGGGAAATTTAATACCAAGTCGTGTGAAGACGCTAAAATCGGAAATCACAATGTATCGCATTTACTGCGTCTGGAGATGAGTGGCTTCAGAACTTCAATAAGATTATTCTTATTGTGAAGTGATAATGTGACGAATTTTTGAGCCAAAAAGTATAAAGTTTTGTTTCCATTCAAAACGTGCTTTTTCAATATAATCTGGTTTTTGAAGCAGTTGAGTGGCTTTTCAGTTGTTTGACCGTGTAGGTAATGAAAGTTCGCTATGAACAGTGGCAGCGTCAGATTGGGGTTCACTTTGTAAGGCATTCAATTTTGCCTTGATAAGGCATCAGCCACTAAATTTTCTTTCCCTGGCTTGTAGAACATTTTTGCATTGTGTTCGTCAATGAATGATTTCCACCTTTTGATCTTGGCATTCGTATTTTGTCTGAGACAGAGAAGGTAAGGGGTTGATGATCGGTGAAGATATTAATTTCCCTTGTACCGTATAGGTAATTTTGTAATTTGCCAAGTGCCCATACGATGGCCAATAGCTCTCTTTCATTGTGGCATAGTGGCCTCGCTTTGTTTCAAAGCTCGAGAGATCATGGTTATCGGTCTACCCCCTTGGGATAGGACCGCGCCGATGCATCCATTGAGGCGTCAGTAGTCAAGTCAAAAGGCTGTTTGAAGTCTGGGTACATGAGATGACATCCTGATGCCAAAATGTTACGCAGATTTTCAAAAGCATTGCGTTGGAACTCGTTAAATTCTATTTCGACTTTTTTGGATCTGTATTTATGACGGTCCATTCTCTCCCTTAAGGATGTCGTTTAGGGGTCTTGCTATTGATGCAAAGTCCCTGATAAACCCTCTAAGTAACTAGTAGGCAAGAAATGAGCGAAGACTAAATAGGTTTCTTGGCTCGGGGTATTCTTGTATGGCTTTAACCTTTTCGGGGTCAGTTTTGGTGCCACCTTTAGTAACTATAAATCCCAAAAACTCTACGCTTTCTTTAAAAAATCTGGTTTTTTCTTGTGCTACTCTCATGTTGGCCTCGCACAGGCATTTCAATACCGTGTCGATGTGGCGAACATGATCGGTTATTTTCGGATATAGTGTAGTACAATAGTATTTTCCCTATTTGTTCCCTCAGAACATCGTAATGGCTCTTTGAAAAATGCTTCCTGCATTTTTCAAGCCGAAGGGTAGCCGACAGAACTCGTATTGCCACCATTTTTGAGAATGAGGTTTTTTCGCGGTCTTGTTCCGCTAAGTAAATCTGGTGATACCTGACTTTAAATTAGGGTAGTGAAAAATTTTGCCTTACAGATTGTAGAATCTAGGAATACTTGGATGGGATATTTGTCGGAATAGTTCGCTTTTAGCTTCCTAAAGTCGATACTAATCGCTTTCTTTGTTCCCATTGGCGTCGGTCCCTTTCTTATCGACAACCCATAGGGGGCTGTTATATGGGGATCGTGATGGTCTTATAATGCCATTTTGAGGAGTTGCTTAATTTCCTCGTTTACAAAGTCAGAATCCATAGGGTATGGGTACAGTTTGATATGTTGGTTATTATGATAGTAGTGGTAGCAAATGAGGTATTAATGGCAGTGCTCGTTAGAGGTCGAAAATGGCTTATCCTTTGATATATGTCTTTGATCCCTTTTATGGAGTTGGTACAAGTATATTTGACATTAGTAAAGTTTAGTTGTCAAAGTGTGGTTTGTTGTCATTTTTTATAACTTGTACTGTTTTGTAGATTTAATGCAACTCCTGCCTGCGTTAGAGGTCGAAGCAATTATAGTCGATGAATGAGGGTGTTAGAAAAAAAATGGGGTACACCCAATTTGAGACACTTCTCTTTATCTGCTCGAGCCGTGGATCGAGCTTACAGTAAAGGGGTTATGACAGGCATTACTTTTTCCAGCTCCTTTACGGGCTTAACGTAATTTTTGCCGCCCCTGTGTCTATCAGGATTTTTATTGCTCTACCACCCAGCGCCGCTTGATGAATGGCAGCCGGGAGCGTTCCTAAAAAATTAAGTGAATCGTTGTCACAAATTGATTCAGAATCGTCCTCAAGTTGACCACAGCAGCCTCCGCTGCGTTTTCGTAATTGGGATCCTGAGTTTGGGGGGCACTCCGAACAATGTTGTTCAAGCGTTGGCGTCTTGCGCCTGAAGCCCGATCGGACATGTTTGATCTCTTTTGTGCTTGTTCTGGCTCAGCTTGGGTTTTCCCATAGTTGGTGCGATGCCTAAATTTGGATGAGGAGTCAACCTCCATCGGTTCAGGATTTTGGCCGAATCCTCCCTTTTATTCATTTCCTGGCTACCATTGCTGGTCTGCTGTTTCTTAACATAATAGGGATTTTTTTCCTGGCCTCGCTCGTCTTTGTTGTTCTTTCCTTGTCTCGAGCTTTGTGGGCGGTTCCTGTTTCCCTCCCTAGTATTTTCTCTTTCGGCGATGGCCTTAGCATACGATGCCGAAAACATGCTTCGCTCAAGCTCGCCTCAGCTTCCCTGGCTAATGCCATGGCAGACGGTAAATCTTTCGGCTGTGCGGAAAAACTTTACTTGAGAGGCTTTTTCAAGCCAGAAATGAACGCATGAAGCGCATCTGTCCTAACTTCTTCATTGAGCAGCGCGGCCGCTCGGTTTAGTCAGGCGATTTTTTTGTACCAAAGTAACTTTTTTCAACCTCGTCGTAATAGTCCATTAGGCTTGAATCGCCTTGTCTGACATTTCAAGTCCCTGTCTTAAGAGGCGTAGCGACGTTTTGTCGGCGTATGAGAATTAGTCTAGTATTATGATGAAATGAGACTGTGTTGTGTGAACTAATACGCCTTGCTGCCCCTCGGAGCTTGTTTCTGTTTGTGACCGCTGGTAGGTGTAGAGCTGCCATTAAATGTTTAAATAGCTAAGGATCGAAGCGTTGTATATTAGATATAGGGATTGATTTTATAATATCGAGGGGATATCATTTCATTTGTGGATTGACCGAAATTCTCTGAAAGACTTTAACTTGTGGCGTTTCAACGCACAAGCTGTTTACTTTCTCTGTCATGGCGTTTAGCTGTGACTGAAAAATCTCTGCCTGTTGGTTCAAAGCTTGGGTAACCACGCTTTGGATCAAGGCTTGTATCTGGTTCGTGTCCATGATTGGGTGATCTTGGTTTTGTGTTTTGATAATGTTAGGGTTTTGCACCTGGCTATCGGCGGGGTGTGGAAATGGCTAAGGTTAGTGTCTTGGCTACCGCTAAGGTATGATTCTTGGCTATAGCCGCGTTGGCTACTTCCTTCCCACTCTGAGTCACTATTACACTCTACTTTAATATCTCTAGAGCGTCAAACCGGCTCATAAATACAGCTTTTATTATACGTGGATTTTATATGTGCTAACTAACTTGTATGCTCATGTGAATGAGAATTGAACTGCACAAATTTATAAAAAAGGTTTGTTTTTATTTTTTTAATAAACCCAATGTGCAAGAAACGTATCTTAATATAAAGAACTTTGTGAACTATACTTGATATTCACATTCACTCTTTTGTTTTTTTTTTGAACAGGTTTGTGTGACTGATTTGGAGATTATTTCAAAATGAACTTACACGATTTGGGACAGTTAAGTCTCTATAACTATGCTAAGGGTGTAGATCCTATGTGTTGGGCGCCAATTAAGTATTTTGGTTGGTCCAGCGGTGAACTAGATGTTGAAAGTGGTCCAGCGCTGATTGCGTAATTATCTTCATGACGATTACGTTGGAGGGTTTGACTTCGCCCCCTTTTTCTAATCACTGGCCTTGAGGCTCAGAACGAATTGTAAAGTATAAACAATTTCTTTTACGGAGCGTGCGGAGTAATGCTCGTTTATTCTTAAAGCGACAATACAAAACTAGCGGCTTATTGCAGATGTCGGTCGGCTAGCCGGAAAAGGATATTTTACCAGTGCTTAGGGACCCGAAAAAAGTATCGATACCTTTTGGTATCGACTATATTCGTTTTTGATCCCGATGTTTTATACTTGATACTTTTGTTTTGATATTTGTATTAACAAGTATTTTACATTCGATATCGTGTCCCTAAATGTGCTTGCTGCCTGACTGTTGAGTCTAGGGCGCTATATAATTATATAATGTGCGTAACTTATAAGTTAACTTGCACACATACAGTGAAATCAACTACGCAGAAATCGACGCGCGTGCTTCTGTGTGCATGGTATGTATATGTGTGCATGTGTATACAAATGTGTGCATGTGTGTATGTGTGCATGTGTATACACGCGCAGAGGTAATATGTATAGATAAAAGATGTAAGCTAGGTTGTTTAAAAGATCAGCTCGGACTTAGTTCAGGGGATCTCGTAGTCGGGCAGACCCGACTAGAGCTTTCTTACTTGTTTCAAGAAGGAACTGACCTCAAAAAAGTAGCGGCAACAGCAGAATTGAAGACACCGTCCAATATTAAGGAGCTGAGGCAATATGTTGGAGTGAGAAAGGCACCAAGTGGGATAGGACAGAGGAACGGCAAAAGGATTTTGAGACTGTTAAAGCCAAGTTAACAGTAGCACCGAAGCTGGCATGCCCAGATTTGTCCAAAACATTTTGTTTGCAAACGGATGCAAGCAACTATGGACTTAGAGCAATACTGACGCAATCATCAGAGGATGGGGAGCGCGTCATATCATATGCCAGCAGAACACTCAATAATGCGGAGCGGAATTATTTTACAACCGAGAAGGAGTGTCTGGCAATAATCTGGGGCATCCGGAAGATAAGGCCATATCGGGATGGCTTTGACAGCCACTGCCCGAGGAGACATGTCGGGTACTAGTGACACTGAGGGACAGGTGAACGACCAGTGTCCATGGATCCAGAAGCTGCGGCGGGAGCTAAAAGTGAAGCCCCAAAAATTCCCTGACTATGTAGAAGAGGCGGTGGAATTGTATCGGCATATCCCACATCAGGCCGGGCACGAGGATGTGGCGGCATGGAAACTATGCGTACCAAAAGGCAAGCGAGCACAGGTGTTAAAGGAAAACCACGACGCAGTAGCGGCGGGACACCTTGGAAGCCGAAAAACAATAGCAAGGGTGGCAGCTCGCTACTATTGGCCCGGGCTGTTGCCGAGGTCTAAGCATGGGAATACCATGCTGTTGGTGTTCATCAACAGATTCTCCAAGACGGAAATGGTGCTTCTCCGAAGCGCTAACATAACGACGCAGCAAAAAGCATTTTGGGAGCGGATCTTGGCCCGATTTGGGGCACCAAAGATGCTCATCGCAGATAATTGTACACAGTTCACCAGCCGAGCATTTAAAACATTTCTGGACGAGCTTGGGGTGAGGCATCAATTGACGGCGCCATATACGCCTCAAGAGAACCCGAGTGATGACGATGATTCCGTAATTCGCAGGAAGCAACCAACGTGGCTGGGACGAGACGCTGCCAGAGCTGACGTTGACAGTCAGCCTTAATGACGCAGGGGGGAGAGCCGAGGCTGCCCAAAGCACTGTTCGACGTGGTAACAGTGGGCACCGGGCAAGCTACGTAAAGCCCAACTGAGAGAGCGAGCAAGTTGGCAGAGGTGTTCCAGGTTGTGAGGCTCAGCTAAGAGAGAGCTGCACAGGATCATGCGAGGCACTAGTTCCTGCGGCGGCGGCCATGGAGACCGACCATTGGGGTCCAGGTGTGGGCAAAAGAACGACACCCATCCAATGCTGCAGACGGCTTCGCAGCGAAACTAGCACCACGTTATGGAGAACCATATACTGTGGTCGGTTTCATCGCGCCGGTGATCTGCAAAATTGGATCAGGAGCGGATAAGCGAACGAGGACCGCTCATATAGCCGACCTGAAGCCATGCAAGGCTGCAGTTGATCAAGATGCCTCAACGGATGCGGAGAAGTAATTTTCCTTTTTATTTTTAAAATAAAAATTAAAATTTCAATAAGGTATGAGAAGGGAAAAGCATTTGCAAGCATTAGCAAAAGCAAGGTTTTAGTCAAATTAGAATGCGAGCATAAAAAAACAAGTAAGAAAGCTCTAGTCGGGTCTGCCCGACTACGAGATCCCCTGAACCAAGTCCGAGGCAGTGTTTTAAACAATCTAGCTTATATCTTTTACCGGTACATATTACCCTCTGCGTGCACACACACACGCACACATATACATACACAAGCACGCGCGCCGCTTACTGCGTAGATGATTTAGCGGCTACGCTTGGGCTGCATTCTGGGCAGCATTATGAGAAATTCATTGTTAAATAACTTCGGTTCTAGATCTACTTTCTTAATGAAATTTTTAGGACATAATATTGACATCTAGAGGTGTATATATACGAAATCTCAACTCCCTAGTATTTGAAATACGTTTTTTCCACTTATGGGGCTAATGGGGGAGGTATCCAAAATTTAAAAAGTTTATTATCTGTATTTACATCACAGCAACCTACATAGTCAATTTGGTGTCTCTAGGTATTATGGTCTAAAAGTTATAGCTTAAAAACAAAGTCAAAATATCGATTGTTATCGATAATAAGGAAATAGGATGAGTTATCGAAAAAAAAATAAACTTGTACTGCGTATGGTATACAAGAATATATATCTAAAATCTCAAATCTCTAGCTTTTGTGGTTTACGAGATCACTGCGTTCATACGGACGGACAGACGGACAGACGGACAGACGGACGGACGGACAGACGGACAGACGGACATGGCTAGATCGACTCAGCTCGTCGTCCTGATCAAGAATATATATACTTTATGGGGTCTGCCACGCCTCCTTCTGCCTGTTACATACATTGTCACAAAACCATTATACCCTGAATTCCCATTTTCAATGGGTTCAGGGTATAAAAAACCAAGCGAAAATGTAAGGCAACTAGCTGAAGAAGAGGGCGACGAACTGCCGAATGCAGAGCCGCTCTTAAGCGCGCGCAGCAACAAGTGCACGCACCCAATCGCAGGCAGTAGGCAAGAGACAAAACAGGCAACAACAAATGCACGCACCTATATGCGCGCAATTGCATGCAAAAAGCGGCAGCTAAAACGAACAACAACAAATGCACGCACCAATACGCGTGCAATTGCATACATTAGCCAATAGCCGGAAGGGGCAACAAAAAAAGGCAAGGGCTAAAAGGAAGCCTACAAAAACGGCGCGCATAGCAACAGCGGATTCAGCAATAAGGAGAGGCTGCCAGAAGAGTGCGACAGCGAAAGTGAAAACGGGTTTTTCGCTGGAGGAGCAGCCGCAACAGCATCAGCCGACGCAGCAACAACATCAGCAGCATCAGCCCTCTCAGCAACAGCACCCGCAAGACAAGGAGGAATGGAGGCCGATCCAGCTGCCACTGTCAGGCTCCGAACTGACGGCCCAGGCACCAGTGCGGCCCACATTTTGCGTCATGCCCCGAAGCCGGGCCGACCGGTGTGTGTTTACAAACAGGAATGAGGAGGAGAAGGGAAGGAGAAAGAAAAAAAAAAAGAAATAAATTATTAAAAACTGAATAGCGCAAATACTTCGTGTACTCACTGCGGGGTGAAAGGAGCGAGACGGCCAAACTGAGAGAAAAGAAAAACAAAAAAAAGAAAAGGGGTAATATTTTTCACACGGAGTGAAGAATCTGGAACCATGCTTACCTTTTGCACACAACGTGGTGGCGCAAACAGCTGATCGTAACAACAGAGGATCGCTGAATCACGCTTAACAGCACTAATTGCTGTTAACAGCAGACGCCCAAATGCTACGCATGCGCGACACTTTGGCGCAAAGATTCAAGACACGAAGGCATCGTGTTTTTCCAGAAGGAAGAGGGGAGTGTGAGGAGCAATATAATGGTATATATACATTTAGGCATATGTATATAAGGGCCCAGCTCGTCACATCAAACTCCATAACGGTTGGTGTAAACACCGCAACGACGAATGCGACATAGACACACAGGAGTGGCTCTCTGTCGCACTCAGCTATTCAGCAATGGGCTCGTATCGCACACACAGGCGAACAACTAATCGTTAGCCGAAGTGCCGTACGCGGCTGCGCAGCGATAGCTGATACAGTCGCGCAGACCCCAGACATACAAAGGCGCCAAGATAACGGAGCTTCGGCGAACGGAATGTTCTAGATAATCAAGCGATGGCACCGTTAAGTGGACACGACCACCATAAGCAGGCCCCGGTCCAACACGAAGCAGGCCTGCCGCTGGCATATAAAAGGGAAATGCAGCTCACGGCGGGGATGATTACCAAAGTACCAGTGAAAGTGGAGAAACGAAAGAAAAAAAAAGAAAAAGGACATCGAGGGATACGCAAGGAAATCGAGGGACCTGAAAGGACAACCCAGCACACCATGCTCAAGACTCTTCAGCAACAACTGCCACCAAGACAGGACACTGGTGGGCAGAATTAACAAATAGGCAGCTTTAGCGAATCTTGGAGTGTGTGAGTGCTATTTACGGTGTGTCCGTGCGGACTCGGAGTGAGTACACTGTCTCTTGCGAATTCGTAGGAGTGCTCGAGAGGAAGTCAGCCAGTAGGAGAGCCTGTATGAAATCCGTGCGGAGCGCCGGAGTATACAGCAGCGAATCCTGGCGATAACCTAGTGTACCCAGAGCGAATCCTCTACGTGCAAGAGAGACGTATCGCACTCTGAAAGCCGGAGTGCCTTCGTAAATAGCGAATCACGCAGCCAAGTGTGCCAATGGAGGTGAGTCCTTGCGGATAGCATCAGTACCTCAGGCAGTATAAAAAAAATTGTAAACAATACATTAAACATAAGCGCATCGATGTCCAAAATATACCGCTCAAAATTAAAACCATAAAAGACTTATTATTATCGCAGGTGCCTACAAATACAAATATTGTTGGCACGAACACAGAGTCGACTGAAGTCAGCCCTGGTTATTCGGTCGCAATCACGTCCTGTGAGACCACCACACTTAGCATGCATAATATTTTCACACAGCCAGCAACTAATAAATTGAGGCTGTGCGGAATCAGCAGCTTGGCGAAATGTACAAGAATTCTTGCAGCACGACATTATTGACAACAGGGGTCAAACAAAAACAAAAGGCAAAAATATAAATTACAAGAGCGCAAAAAGAGGGAAAAAGATCAAATGCAAGAAGAAGCACAGAGATTAAAACGAGTAAAACTCAAGAGCGGATTTCGTATGCAGAGCAAAACGAACAAAACGATCACACTGCTTGAAGCAATACACACACAAACAAGTGTAAAATTGGGAATTGGGAAGCGCCAAATTCAAAAAGAGATCAAAGCAAAACAAATTGCCGAAAATGCAGCGACAGACGCCGTAAAAAAAAGTAAAATTAAGATAACAAGGTACTCACAATCCAACAGGCGAATCTTTGCACAAAAACAAGCACTTGTTATATCAAGCAAAATAAATAAATAAGCAATAAAATTAAAGGCAGTTTTAGAATAAAATAAATGAAAAAATTGCGGAGCACAAAAAACCAAATTTTCAGAAGTAATTCTTACCACGAGATTACATCGAAAATTTGAAAGACGAAGTGACTCGGAGACAACAGACTATGGGAGAGCCGTTTAAGATATATATGGTGGAGATGCAGACGCTAATGCGCCCACTCCGCTACGCAGCGGAACGAGAGCTCAAATATATCTATAACAACAGCCTTCCCGACCTACGTGCATACGGTCGGCAGTACCAGTTTCGCAGACTGACAGAGCTGATGCTGATCGCCGATGTGTTCGAAGAGCTCGAAAAAGATGGAGAAAAGCTGCGCCAGCAAAATGAGTCAGATAGAACAAGATTTAATGCCATGGACGACGCTGGGAGTGGTAGCATGGGAGACACACACTACCCCAGCCGGGAGACAGAAATGGCAAAGCCCAGGCCAGCTCCAAGGAGGCAAATGGAAGGCCCGACTACCCACCTCCAGAACCCAGCGAGGGCGTGCCGCGTGCGTGGCCAAGAGGGCCACTGGGCAATAGAGTGCCGGAACGCCATGCTGGAGTTCTGCTGGCTATGTGGGCGGATCGGAATCAGAACGCCTGCTTGCCAGACGGAAAACAACCAGCGGCACCCGCCATCTACGACGAGGGTGCACAGCTTTCGGCGACGGTTGGAATTGGCGCCGCATCGTTTAAGGCCACGGTCGACACCGGAGCAACAAGCAGCTATGTTATTGATCCCTACGGAGAAATCCAGCCGGCCACTGACGGGATTTACAGTTCCAGGAAAGGGACTGTTTCAATGGAAAGTGATGTCATTTGGACACCATTCGGCTCCAGCAACATTCCAGAGAGCATTGGATCGGGTCATTGGTCCAGATATGAAGCCGAATGCATTTGATTTGGATGACATAGTCATTGGAAAAACTCGCCAAGAGCATATGGACAATATGCGGGAGGTATTTCGATGACTTCGAGCAACTTGAAAATCAATATCGTCAAGTGCGATTTTTTCAAGAAGGAGCTTAAATACTTGGGGCACAGAGTGACGGAGAATGCAATTCGAACTGACCGAGAAAAAGTAGCGGCGACAGCAGAATTGAAGCCACCGTCCAATATTAAGGAGCTGAGGCAATATGTTGCACTGGAGTCATGGTATCGCCGATTTGTTCCAGACTTTGCAACAACAGCGCATCCCCTCAATGCATTACTGAAGAAAAGCACCAAGTGGGATTGGACAGAGGAACGGCAAAAGGATTATGCGACGGTCAAAGCCAAGCATCACTTTCCATTGAAACAGTCCCTTTCCTGGAACGGTAAATGCCGTCAGCGGCCGGCTGGATTTCTCCATAAGGATCCGCCAGTACTCGTCCTTTAGATCCAAGCTTCTTATGAACCGTGCCTCTCGCAATTACTCCAGAATCTGATGCACCCGCGGCAACGGGTAGGCATCTTGCACTGATCTGGCGTTGAGCTGACGGAAATCCACACATAGCCGCCATTTGCCAGTCTTCTTCTTGACCAAAGGCGTTTCAAGCGTGTTTGTGCTGCCGACTGCCACCGACAATCTCTCCTCCAGTTGTGCGCCATGTCGTGGGTTCCTCGGCGCAATCTCCAGTTTCAGCCCGGCGCACGGCGATCCCCTCTGGATGGCGGGTCCCGCTGCTCGTTTCCCGACTGTCAACAAGCAGGCGTTCTGATTCCGATCCGCCCACATAGCCAGCAGAACTCCAGCATGGCGTTCCGGCACTCTATTGCCCAGTGGCCCTCTTGGCCACGCACGCGGCACGCCCTCGCTGGGTTCTGGAGGTGGGTAGTCGGGCCTTCCATTTGCCTCCTTGGAGCTGGCCTGGGCTTTGCCATTTCTGTCTCCCGGCTGGGGTAGTGTGTGTCTCCCATGCTACCACTCCCAGCGTCGTCCATGGCATTAAATCTTGTTCTATCTGGCTCATTTTGCTGGCGCAGCTTTTCTCCATCTTTTTCGAGCTCTTCGAACACATCGGGAAGCAGCATCAGCTCTGTCAGTCTGCGAAACTGGTACTGCCGACCGTATGCACGTAGGTCGGGAAGGCTGTTGTTATAGATATATTTGAGCTCTCGTTCCGCTGCGTAGCAGAGTGGGCGCATTAGCGTCTGCATCTCCACCATATATATCTTAAACGGCTCTCCCATAGTCTGTCGTCTCCGAGTCACTTCGTCTTTCAAATTTTCGATGTAATCTCGTGGTAAGAATTACTTCTGAAAATTTGATACGAAGGTCGACCATGACGTCCAATGCCTATTGTTGGCTATGTACGATTTTAATGCCGTTCCTTTCAGCAACTCCTGCATAGCTCTCGAGACCAGGTCCAGCTCTAGACGTGTGTCTCCGCCGACCATTCCACCCGTTCCAAAAACTCCAGAGGCTTCGTTGATCCATCCGGAAGCCCCACTCTCGCACCTGCTTAGCCACCTTAGTATATTCAGGTGCCGTTGAAATCGCTCCCCTTGTCCTCACCTCAGGCTGTGGAGTTGAGGAGGCTCCCCAGTGTCTCTGTTGCCGAACCTGTAGGCGCGTGGCCGCACTCGACGATGGTATACTGAATATCGCCATGTTGTCCATGCCGTCTATCTCCTCGACCTCTTTGTCTACTGCTGCGGTAGGCACTTCCTCTCTTGCAGGCGAGATTCGGCTATGGAGGTTGGCGAGCTCGGCGATCCTGAGAGAATATGGGATTCGCTAAACTGTCTACGCATTGCGTCGAGTGTGCCTGACAGGCTTACGCCAAACTCGCAGCCATATCGGAGCACATCCTCTTTTTTTATATACCCACGCTCGTACCATTTTTATCACTTTCGATGTTTTTCACTTTTATTATTATCGCAAGGGCCCCACGTTGAGCTTATTCCGAGTTCAAGCAGGGGTGACTTCAGTCGACTCTGTGTTCGTGCCAACAATATTTGTATTTGTAGGCACCTGGGATAATAATAAGTCTTTTATGGTTTTAAAATTGAGCGGTATATTTTGGACATCGATGCGCTTATGTTTAATGTATTGTTCACAATTTTTTATACCCTGAACCCATTGAAAATGGGAAATCAGGGTATAATGGTTTTGCAAAAAGTATGTAACAGGCAGAAGGAGGCGTGGCAGATCCCATAAAGTATATATATTCTTGATCATGGTGACGAGCTGAGTCGATTTGGCCCTGTCCGTCTGTCTGTCCGTCCGTCTGTCCGTATGTATGAACGCGTCGATCTCAGAACATATAAGAGCTAGAGACTTCAAATTTTGCATGATGGTCTGTGTATACAGAGCGCATATCGAGTTTGTTTTAGATATTCGATAAATTTTTCCGTTTCAATGATATCGATTTAAAACGATATCAAGATTCAGTTTTTTGACCATATCTTTTACATATTTAGCTACAGCTACCAAATTTTGTTTTTAGCTTTATGTAAATAAAATACATTTTCTATTTTTTCATATTTTGGATACCAGCTCCACATTTCACAAAAAAATTTATTAAAAAAAAAAATTATCAAAGCCACAATTTAATTTTAAGACTCTGTTCCCAAAGGGAAAAAGAGTCTATTGGATTTGTGCAATGTCCGTCTTGCTGTCTGTCCGTCTGTCCGTCTGTCTGTATGAACGCGCAGCATTTGGACACTATAGAAGCTAGAGACTTGTAATTTGGAATATATACTCGTGTGTATCCGCGTCAGATCAAGTTTGAGTATTTTTTCCGATACGCCCACAGGGGGCGTGGCAAATCGGAAAATGCTATATCTATTAAGACTAAAACGCTGTTATTTTAGTCAATATTGCAGTCTAAGAAATGGGGTTTAGAATATGTATTCGTGTACACCACGCGGACGTTTTAAGATATAGATTATATATCTACGCCCATTGTGGGCGTGGCAAATCGGATAAAACTATATCTTCTACAGCTTTGAAGCTAGAGCATCCAAATTTGGCATGTGGGTTACTGTTGACCTTCCCTTAAGTTACATCAAAAAGTTATATACCCACGCCCCCTGGGGGCGTACCAAATCGGGAATATATATATAGCGATTTGTATAAATCTTATAATATTTTGAGCGTATTAAGAGCTAGAGACTTGAAATTTGGAATACATGTGCAAGTAGATCACTCGGAATCAAAAATATATATTATAGATATTTACGCCCGTTAAGGGCGTGGCAAATCGGATAAAACTGTATCTCCTACAGTTTTGGAGCTAGAGCGTCCAAATTTTGCATGTGGGATACTGTTGACCTCCTCTTAAGATAAGTCAAAAGTTATGTATCCACGTCTTCTGGGGGCGTGGCAAATCGGGAATTACTATATCTTTTACTAAAACCGTGATAATTTCGGCAATATTTCCGTCAGAGAGTTGGGACTTGGAATATATATACTAGTATCCTACCTCTACCCAAAAATGTATGTTATATATAGCTACGCCCATTTGGGGCGTGGCAAATAGGGTAAAACTGTATCTCCTACAGTCTTAGACGTAGAGCATCCAAATTTGACATGTGGGTTACTGTTCATGAAATTAAAATTTACGAAAAAAAAAAAATAATAATAATCATAATGTAAGCCTCCGTAAAACAAATTCTAGTTGACCTAACTGGGGATTGAAGCAGGGTCTTCGCTACCACAACGCAAGTCTGTTAAACCAAATCAAAACACTTCCAAACTCAGTTTGGCACATAGCCACGCAAGAGACGCCGTGGTGTTGTGGGTAGAGTGGTGGCATGCGAAGCGCGTGACCTAGGTTCGATTCCCAGCGCTGACGCGTGATATTATCATTTAATAAAATTTTTTTTTTATTTTTTTTATAACTTCTATGTTATTTAATGGATTTGATAAAATTTTCAGCATAAATCCTTATATTATTAAATCAAATTCTAGTTGACCCAACTGGGGCAAGTCTGTTTAACCAAATCAACACACCAAACTAAATTTGGCGCAAGAGACGCCGTGGTGTTGTGGGTAGTGTCGGTGGCATGCGAAGCGCTTGACCCAGGTTCTATTCCCATCGCTGCCGCGTGATATTATCATTTATTAAAATGTTTTTTTTTTTTTTATAACTTCTATGTTACTTAATGGATTTTGATAAAACTTTCTGCATAAATCCTTATATTTATTAAAAATACGGTTTTACCTAAAAAATTAAAAAAAATGTAATGTGGCTTTATTTGCAACTGAAATTTTATTAAATTGATTTTGTGAAATCTGGATTTAAATGTGGATATTTTATTTTAAAAAAGCTATATGTAAAATTTGATGACTGTAGCTAAATTGATGTAAAAGACATGCTCAAAAAAGGAATCTCAATAATCTCGCATTCAAACATACGGAAAGACGGACGGACGGTCTACATATTTATTGAGCCTACACACCTTTAACAGGAACAGAGTCTGACGCAGTCGGTGGCGCCCGACTGCAACGTTCTTACTTGTTTAAAATTTTTTAGTGAAAACCGTATTTTCAATAAATTAATAGCATTCAATGCAGAAAATTGCATTTAAATCCGTTAAGTATTGCAGAAGTTATTAAAGGAAACATTGTAAAAGCACGCGGCAGCAGCCTGTACGTGTGCACACATACAGTCAAATTAACTACGCAGAAATCGACGCGCGTGCTTCTGTGTGCATGTGTATACAAATGTGTGCATGTGTGTATGTGTGCATGTGTATATACGCGCAGAGGTAATATGTATAGATAAAAGATGTAAGCTAGGTTGTTTAAAAGATCAGCTCGGACTTAGTTCAGGGGATCTCGTAGTCGGGCAGACCCGACTAGAGCTTTCTTACTTGTTTCAAGAAGGAACTGACCTCAAAAAAGTAGCGGCAACAGCAGAATTGAAGACACCGTCCAATATTAAGGAGCTGAGGCAATATGTTGGAGTGTCGTCATGGTATCGCCGATTTGTTCCAGACTTTGCAACAACAGTGCATCTCCTCAATGCATTACTGAAGAAAGGCACCAAGTGGGATAGGACAGAGGAACGGCAAAATTATTTTGAGACTGTTAAAGCCAAGTTAACAGAAGCACCGATGCTGGCATGCCCAGATTTGTCCAAAACATTTTGTTTGCAAACGGATGCAAGCAACTATGGACTTAGAGCAATACTGACGCAATCATCAGAGGATGGGGAGCGCGTCATATCATATGCCAGCAGAACACTCAATAATGCGGAGCGGAATTATTTTACAACCGAGAAGGAGTGTCTGGCAATAATCTGGGGCATCCGGAAGATAAGGCCATATCGGGATGGCTTTGACAGCCACTGCCCGAGGAGACATGTGGGTACTAGTGACACTGTGGGACAGGTGAACGACCAGTGTCCATGGATCCAGAAGCTGCGGCGGGAGCTAAAAGTGAAGCCCCAAAAATTCCCTGACTATGTAGAAGAGGCGGTGGAATTGTATCGGCATATCCCACATCAGGCCGGGCACGAGGATGTGGCGGCATGGAAACTATGCGTACCAAAAGGCAAGCGAGCACAGGTGTTAAAGGAAAACCACGACGCAGTAGCGGCGGGACACCTTGGAAGCCGAAAAACAATAGCAAGGGTGGCAGCTCGCTACTATTGGCCCGGGCTGTTGCCGAGGTCTAAGCATGGGAATACCATGCTGTTGGTGTTCATCAACAGATTCTCCAAGACGGAAATGGTGCTTCTCCGAAGCGCTAACACAACGACGCAGCAAAAAGCATTTTGGGAGCGGATCTTGGCCCGATTTGGGGCACCAAAGATGCTCATCGCAGATAATTGTACACAGTTCACCAGCCGAGCATTTAAAACATTTCTGGACGAGCTTGGGGTGAGGCATCAATTGACGGCGCCATATACGCCTCAAGAAAACCCGAGTGATGACGATGATTCCGTAATTCGCAGGAAGCAACCAGCGTGGCTGGGACGAGACGCTGCCAGAGCTGACGTTGACAGTCAGCCTTAATGACGCAGGGACGAGAGCCGAGGCTGCCCAAAGCACTGTTCGACGTGGTAACAGTGGGCACCGGGCAAGCTACGTAAAGCCCAACTGAGAGAGCGAGCAAGTTGGCAGAGGTGTTCCAGGTTGTGAGGCTCAGCTAAGAGAGAGCTGCACAGGATCATGCGAGGCACTAGTTCCTGCGGCGGCGGCCATGGAGACCGACCATTGGGGTCCAATGCTGCAGACGGCTTCGCAGCGAAACTAGCACCACGTTATGGAGAACCATATACTGTGGTCGGTTTCATCGCGCCGGTGATCTGCAAAATTGGATCAGGAGCGGATAAGCGAACGAGGACCGCTCATATAGCCGACCTGAAGCCATGCAAGGCTGCAGTTGAGCAAGATGCCTCAACGGATGCGGAGAAGTAATTTTCCTTTTTATTTTTAAAATAAAAATTAAAATTTCAATAAGGTATGAGAAGGGAAAAGCATTTGCAAGCATTAGCAAAAGCAAGGTTTTAGTCAAATTAGAATGCCAGCAAAAGCCAAAATAAACAACAACAAAGGCACGCACCTATAAAAGAACAAAGCGAAAATGTAAGGAAATTAGCCGAAGAAGAGGGGACGAACTGCCGAATGCAGAGCCGCTCTTAAGCGCGCGCAGCAACAAGTGCACGCACCCAATCGCATGCAGTAGGCAAGAGACAAAACGGGCAACAACAAATGCACGCACCTATATGCGCGCAATTGCATGCAAAAAGCGGCAGCTAAAATGAAAAAACAACAACAAATGCACGCACCAATACGCGTGCAATTGCATACATTAGCCAATAGCCGGAAGGGGCAACAAAAAAAGGCAAGGGCTAAAAGGAAGCCTACAAAAACGGCGCGCATAGCAACAGCGGATTCAGCAATAAGGCGAGGCTGCCAGAAGAGTGCGACCGCGAAAGTGAAAACGGGTTTTTCGCTGGAGGAGCAGCCGCAACAGCCATCAGCCGACGCAGCAACAACATCAGCAGCATCAGCCCTCTCAGCAACAGCACCCGCAAGACAAGGAGGAATGGAGGCCGATCCAGCTGCCACTGTCAGGCTCCGAACTGACGGCCCAGGGACCAGTGCGGCCCACATTTTGCGTCATACCGAAGGGGACGGTGTGGGGGGGAAAGGAGGAAGGAAAATGTCATGTCATAGCGCAAATACTTCGTGTACTCACTGCGGGGTGAAAGGAGCGAGACGGCCAAACTGAGAGAAAAGAAAGACAAAAAAAAGAAAAGGGGTAATATTTTTCACACGGAGTGAAGAATCTGGAACCATGCTTACCTTTTGCACACAACGTGGTGGCGCAAACAGCTGATCGTAACAACAGAGGATCGCTGAATCACGCTTAACAACACTAATTGCTGTTAACAGCAGACGCCCAAATGCTACTAAAAAAAAACAGCAAGTGCAGAAATGCGTCACAGCACTGCTTGAAACTGACGCAAGCGCAACACTTTGGCGCAAGATTCAAAACACGAAGGCATCGTGTTTTTCCAGAAGGAAGAGGGGAGTGTGAGGAGCAATATAATGGTATATATACATTTAGGCATATGTATATAAGGGCCCAGCTCGTCACATCAAACTCCATAACGGTTGGTGTAAACACCGCAACGACGAATGCGACATAGACACACAGGAGTGGCTCTCTGTCGCACTCAGCTATTCAGCAATGGGCTCGTATCGCACACACAGGCGAACAACTAATCGTTAGCCGAAGTGCCGTTCGCGGCTGCGCAGCGATAGCTGATACAGTCGCGCAGACCCCAGACATACAAAGGCGCCAAGATAACGGGGCTTCGGCGAATGGAATGTTCTAGATAATCAAGCGATGGCACCGTTAAGTGGACACGAGCACCATAAGCAGGCCCCGGTCCAACACGAAGCAGGACCTGCCGCTGGCATGTAAAAGGGAAATGCAGCTCACGGCGGGGATGATTACCAAAGTACCAGTGAAAGTGGAGAAACGTGAAAGTGCAAATCAAAACGCAAAGTGTCAAGGAAAAGTGATCAGCAAAGGACATCGAGGGATACACAAGGAAATCGAGGGACCTGAAAGGACAACCCAGCACACCATGCTCAAGACTCTTCAGCAACAACTGCCACCAAGACAGGACACTGGTGGGCAGATTTAACAGATAGGCAGCTTTAGCGAATCTTGGAGTGTGTGAGTGCTATTTACGGTGTGTCCGTGCGGACTCGGAGTGAGTACACTGTCTCTTGCGAATTCGTAGGAGTGCTCGAGAGGAAGTCAGCCAGTAGGAGAGCCTGTATGAAATCCGTGCGGAGCGCCGGAGTATACAGCAGCGAATCCTGGCGATAACCTAGTGTACCCAGAGCGAATCCTCTACGTGCAAGAGAGACGTATCGCACTCGGAAAGCCGGAGTGCCTTCGTAAATAGCGAATCACGCAGCCAAGTGTGCCAATGGAGGTGAGTCCTTGCGGATAGCATCAGTACCTCAGGCAGTATTAAAAAATTGTAAACAATACATTAAACATAAGCGCATCGATGTCCAAAATATACCGCTCAAACTTAAAACCATAAAAGACTTATTATTATCGCAGGTGCCTACAAATACAAATATTGTTGGCACGAACACACGCAATCACGTCCTGTGAGACCACCACACTTAGCATGCATAATATTTTCACACAGCCAGCAACTAATAAATTGAGGCTGTGCGGAATCAGCAGCTTGGCGAAATGTACAAGACTTCTTGCAGAACGACATTATTGACAACAGGGGTCAAACAAAAACAAAAGGCAAAAATATAAATTACGAGAGCGCAAAAAGAGGGAAAAAGATCAAATGCAAGAAGAAGCACAGAGATTAAAACGAGTAAAACTCAAGAGCGGATTTCGTATGCAGAGCAAAACGAACAAAACGATCACACTGCTTGAAGCAATACACACACAAACAAGTGTAAAATTGGGAATTGGGAAGCGCCAAACTCGAAAAGAGATCAAAGCAAAACAAATTGCCGAAAATGCAGCGACAGACGCCGTAAAAAAAAGTAAAATTAAGATAACAAGTTACTCACAATCCAACAGGCGAATCTTTGCACAAAAACAAGCACTTGTTATATCAAGGAAAATAAATAAACAAGCAATAAAATTAAATGCAGTTTTAGAATAAAATAAATGAAAAAATTGCGGAGCACAAAAAAAACACGTCAACACTCTCTCTGAGAACTCTCTCTATCAAATTTTCAGAAGTAATTCTTACCACGAGATTAGATCGAAAATTTGAAAGACGAAGTGACTCGGAGACGACAGACTATGGGAGAGCCGTTTAAGATATATATGGTGGAGATGCAGACGCTAATGCGCCCACTCCGCTACGCAGCGGAACGAGAGCTCAAATATATCTATAACAACAGCCTTCCCGACCTACGTGCATACGGTCGGCAGTACCAGTTTCGCAGACTGACAGAGCTGATGCTGCTCCCCGATGTGTTCGAAGAGCTCGAAAAAGATCGAGAAAAGCTGCGCCAGCAAAATGAGCCAGATAGAACAAGATTTAATGCCATGGACGACGCTGGGAGTGGTAGCATGGGAGACACACACCACCCCAGCCGGGAGACAGAAATGGCAAAGCCCAGGCCAGCTCCAAGGAGGCAAATGGAAGGCCCGACTACCCACCTCCAGAACCCAGCGAGGGCGTGCCGCGTGCGTGGCCAAGAGGGCCACTGGGCAATAGAGTGCCGGAACGCCATGCTGGAGTTCTACTGGCTATGTGGGCGGATCGGAATCAGCACGCCTGCTTGCCAGACGGGAAACAACCAGCGGCACCCGCCAACTACGACGAGGGTGCAAAGCTTTCGGCGACGGTTGGAATTGGCGCCGCATCGTTTATGGCCACGATCGACGCCGGAGCAACAAGCAGCTTTGTTAGTGATCCCTACGGAGAAATCCAGCCGGCCACTGACGGCATTTACAGTTCCAGGAAAGGGACTGTTTCAATGGAAAGTGATGCCATTTGGACTCCATTCGGCTCCAGCAACATTCCAGAGAGCATTGGATCGAGTCATTGGTCAAGATATGAAGCCGCATGCATTTGATTTGGATGACATAGTGATTGGAAAAACTCGCCAAGAGACAATATGCGGGAGGTATTTCGATGACTTCGAGCAACTTGAAAATCAATATCGTCAAGTGCGATTTTTTCAAGAAGGACCTAAAATACTTGGGGCACAGAGTGACGGAGAATGGAATCCGAACTGACCGAGAAAAAGTAGCGGCGACAGCAGAATTGAAGCCACCGTCCAATATTAAGGAGCTGAGGCAATATGTTGCAGTGGAGTCATGGTATCGCCGATTTGTTCCAGACTTTGCAACAACAGTGCATCCCCTCAATGCATTACTGAAGAAAAGCACCAAGTGGGATTGGACAGAGGAACGGCAAAAGGATTTTGAGACGGTCAAAGCCAAGTTAACAGAAGCCCGGTGCTGGCATGTCCAGATTTGTCCAAAACATTTTGTTTGCAAACGGATGCAAGCAACTATGGACTTAGAGCAATACTGACGCAATCATCAGAGGATGGGGAGCGCGTCATATCATATGCCAGCAGAACACTCAATAATGCGGAGCGGAATTATTTTACAACCGAGAAGGAGTGTCTGGCAATAATCTGGGGCATCCGGAAGATAAGGCCATATCTGGATGGCATTGACAGCCACTGCTCGAGGAGACATGTCGGGTACTAGTGACACTGAGGGACAGGCGAACGACCAGTGTCCATGGATCCAGAAGCTGCGGCGGGAGCTAAAAGTGAAGCCCCAAAAATTCCCTGACTATGTAGAAGAGGCGGTGGAATTGTATCGGCATATCCCACATCAGGCCGGGCACGAGGATGTGGCGGCATGGAAACTATGCGTACCAAAAGGCAAGCGAGCACAGGTGTTAAAGGAAAACCACGACGCAGTGGCGGCGGGACACCTTGGAAGCCGAAAAACAATAGCAAGGGTGGCAGCTCGCTACTATTGGCCCGGGCTGTTGCCGAGGTCTAAGCATGGGAATACCTTGCTGTGGGTGTTCATCGACAGATTCTCCAAGACGGAAATGGTGCTTCTCCGAAGCGCTAACACAACGACGCTGCAAAAAGCATTTTGGGAGCGGATCTTGGCCCGATTTGGGGCACCAAAGATGCTCATCACAGATAATTGTACACAGTTCACCAGCCGAGCATTTAAAACATTTCTGGACGAGCTTGGGGTGAGGCATCAATTGACGGCGCCATATACTCCTCAAGAGAACCCGAGTGATGACGATGATTCCGTAATTCGCAGGAAGCAACCAGCGTGGCTGGGACGAGACGCTGCCAGAGCTGACGTTGACAGTCAGCCTTAATGACGCAGGGACGAGAGCCGAGGCTGCCCAAAGCACTGTTCGACGTGGTAACAGTGGGCACCGGGCAAGCAACACAAAGTCCAACTGAAAGAGCGAACAAGTTGGCAGAGGTGTTCCAGGTTGTGAGGCTCAGCTTAGAGAGAGCTGCACAGGATCATGCGAGGCACTAGTACCTGCGGCGGCGGCCATGGAGACCGACCATTTGGGTCCAGGTGTGGGCAAAAGAACGACACCCATCCAATGCTGCAGACGTCTTCGCAGCGAAACTAGCACCACGTTATGGAGAACCATATACTGTGGTCGGTTTCATCGCGCCGGTGATCTGCAAAATTGGATCAGGAGCGGATAAGCGAACAAGGACCGCTCATATAGCCGACCTGAAACCATGCAAGGCTGCAGGTGAGCAAGATGCCTCAACGGCTGGGGAGAAGTAATTTTCCTTTTTATTTTTAAAATAAAAACTAAAATTTCAATAATGTATGAGAAGGGAAAAGCATTTGCAAGCATTAGCAAAAGCAAGGTTTTAGTCAAATTAGAATGCCAGCAAAAGCCAAAACAAACAACAACAAAGGCACGCACCTATAAAAGAACAAAGCGAAAATGTAAGGCAATTAGCCGAAGAAGAGGACGACAAACTGCCGAATGCAGAGCCGCTCTTAAGCGCGCGCAGCAACAAGTGCACGCACCCAATCGCATGCAGTAGGCAATAGACAAAACGGGCAACAACAAATGCACGCACCTATATGCGCGCAATTGCATGCAAAAAGCGGCAGCTAAAATGAAAAAAACAACAACAAATGCACGCACCAATACGCGTGCAATTGCATACATTAGCCAATAGCCGAAAGGGGCAACAAAAAAAGGCAAGGGCTAAAAGGAAGCCTACAAAAACGGCGCGCATAGCAACAGCGGATTCAGCAATAAGGCGAGGCTGCCAGAAGAGTGCGACCGCGAAAGTGAAAACGAGATTTTCGCTGGAGGAGCAGCCGCAACAGCATCAGCCGACGCAGCAACAACATCAGCCGCAACAGCAGCAACAGCAGCATCAGCTGACACAGCATCAGCCCTCTCAGCAACAGCACCCGCAAGACAAGGAGGAATGGAGGCCGATCCAGCTGCCACTGTCAGGCTCCGGAACTGAGTGGCCCAGGGACCAGTGCGGGCCCACATTTCGGCGGACCGTGACCTCTCAGGGCCGAGCAGCACGGATCGTGTGGACGAACGAGCTACTCGCGCACGGGTCGCCGTGTTTACAAACAGGAATGAGGAGGAGAAGGGAAGGAGAAAGAAAAAAAAAAAAAGAAATAAATTATTAAAAACTGAATAGCGCAAATACTTCGTGTACTCACTGCGCGGTGAAAGGAGCGAGACGGCCAAACTGAGAGAAAAGAAAGAGAAAAAAAAGAAAAGGGGTAATAATTTTCACACGGAGTGAAGAATATGGAACCATGCTTACCTTTTGCACACAACGTGGTGGCGCAAACAGCTGATCGTAACAACAGAGGATCGCTGAATCACGCTTAAAATAATTGCTGTAAAGAGGAGAAAGCACTAAAGAAAGAAGGACAACACTAATTGCTGTTAACAGCAGACGCCCAAATGCTACTAACAGAACTCAAAAGTGAGTCGAGCACCCAAATGTGTCACAGCACTCCTTGCTGTTAACAGCAGGCGCAGAAATGCGTCACTGCACTGCTTGCAAACGGACGCATGCGCGACACTTTGGCGCAAAGATTCAAAACACGAAGGCATCGTGTTTTTCCAGAAGGAAGAGGGGAGTGTGAGGAGCAATATAATGGTATATATATATTTAGCCATATGTATATAAGGGCTCAGCTCCTCACATCAAACTCCATAACGGTTGGTGTAAACACCGCAACGACGAATGCGACATAGACACACAGGAGTGGCTCTCTGTCGCACTCAGCTATTCAGCAATGGGCTCGTATCGCACACACAGGCGAACAACTAATCGTTAGCCGAAGTGCCGTTCGCGGCTGCGCAGCGATAGCTGATACAGTCGCGCAGACCCCAGACATACAAAGGCGCCAAGATAACGGGGCTTCGGCGAATGGAATGTTCTAGATAATCAAGCGATGGCACCGTTAAGTGGACACGAGCACCATAAGCAGGCCCCGGTCCAACACGAAGAGGGAAAGATCACGCAAGGACATCGAGGGATACGCAAGGAAATCGAGGGACCTGAAAGGACAACCCAGCACACCATGCTCAAGACTCTTCAGCAACAACTGCCACCAAGACAGGACACTGGTGGGCAGATTTAACAGATAGGCAGCTTTAGCGAATCTTGGAGTGTGTGAGTGCTATTTACGGTGTGTCCGTGCGGACTCGGAGTGAGTACACTGTCTCTTGCGAATTCGTAGGAGTGCTCGAGAGGAAGTCAGCCAGTAGGAGAGCCTGTATGAAATCCGTGCGGAGCGCCGGAGTATACAGCAGCGAATCCTGGCGATAACCTAGTGTACCCAGAGCGAATCCTCTACGTGCAAGAGAGACGTATCGCACTCGGAAAGCCGGAGTGCCTTCGTAAATAGCGAATCACGCAGCCAAGTGTGCCAATGGAGGTGAGTCCTTGCGGATAGCATCAGTACCTCAGGCAGTATAAAAAAAATTGTGAACAATACATTAAACATAAGCGCATCGATGTCCAAAATATACCGCTCAAACTTAAAACCATAAAAGACTTATTATTATCGCAGGTGCCTACAAATACAAATATTGTTGGCACGAACACAGAGTCGACTGAAGTCAGCCCTGGTTATTCGGTCGCAATCACGTCCTGTGAGACCACCACACTTAGCATGCATAATATTTTCACACAGCCAGCAACTAATAAATTGAGGCTGTGCGGAATCAGCAGCTTGGCGAAATGTACAAGACTTCTTGCAGCACGACATTATTGACAACAGGGGTCAAACAAAAACAAAAGGCAAAAATATAAATTACAAGAGCGCAAAAAGAGGGAAAAAGATCAAATGCAAGAAGAAGCACAGAGATTAAAACGAGTAAAACTCAAGAGCGGATTTCGTATGCAGACCAAAACGAACAAAACGATCACACTGCTTGAAGCAATACACACACAAACAAGTGTAAAATTGGGAATTGGGAAGCGCCAAACTCGAAAAGAGATCAAAGCAAAACAAATTGCCGAAAATGCAGCGACAGACGCCGTAAAAAAAAGTAAAATTAAGATAACAAGTTACTCACAATCCAACAGGCGAATCTTTGCACAAAAACAAGCACTTGTTATATCAAGCAAAATAAATAAACAAGCAATAAAATTAAATGCAGTTTTAGAATAAAATAAATGAAAAAATTGCGGAGCACAAAAAAAACACGTCAACACTCTCTCTGAGAACTCTCTCTATCAAATTTTCAGAAGTAATTCTTACCACGAGATTACATCGAAAATTTGAAAGACGAAGTGACTCGGAGACAACAGACTATGGGAGAGCCGTTTAAGATATATATGGTGGAGATGCAGACGCTAATGCGCCCACTCCGCTACGCAGCGGAACGAGAGCTCAAATATATCTATAACAACAGCCTTCCCGACCTACGTGCATACGGTCGGCAGTACCAGTTTCGCAGACTGACAGAGCTGATGCTGATCGCCGATGTGTTCGAAGAGCTCGAAAAAGATGGAGAAAAGCTGCGCCAGCAAAATGAGCCAGATAGAACAAGATTTAATGCCATGGACGACGCTGGGAGTGGTAGCATGGGAGACACACACTACCCCAGCCGGGAGACAGAAATGGCAAAGCCCAGGCCAGCTCCAAGGAGGCAAATGGAAGGCCCGACTACCCACCTCCAGAACCCAGCGAGGGCGTGCCGCGTGCGTGGCCAAGAGGGCCACTGGGCAATAGAGTGCCGGAACGCCATGCTGGAGTTCTGCTGGCTATGTGGGCGGATCGGAATCAGCACGCCTGCTTGCCAGACGGGAAACGACCAGCGGCACCAGCCATCTACGACGAGGGTGCACAGCTTTCCGGCGACGGTTGGAATTGGCGCCGCATCGTTTAAGGCCACGGTCGACACCGGAGCAACAAGCAGCTATGTTATTGATCCCTACGGAGAAATCCAGCCGGCCACTGACGGGATTTACAGTTCCAGGAAAGGGACTGTTTCAATGGAAAGTGAAATCATTTGGACTCCATTCGGCTCCAGCAACATTCCAGAGAGCATTGGATCGGGTCATTGGTCCAGATATGAAGCCGCATGCATTTGATTTGGATGACATAGTCATTGGAAAAACTCGCCAAGAGCATATGGACAATATGCGGGAGGTATTTCGATGACTTCGAGCAACTTGAAAATCAATATCGTCAAGTGCGATTTTTTCAAGGAGCTAAAATACTTGGGGCACAGAGTGACGGAGAATGGAATCCGAACTGACCGAGAAAAAGTAGCGGCGACAGCAGAATTGAAGCCACCGTCGAATATTAAGGAGCTGAGGCAATATGTTGCACTGGAGTCATGTTATCGCCGATTTGTTCCAGACTTTGCCACAACAGTGCATCCCCTCAATGCATTACTGAAGAAAAGCACCAAGTGGGATTGGACAGAGGAACGGCAAAAGGATTTTCAGACGGTCAAAGCCAAGTTAACAGAAGCCCGGTGCTGGCATGTCCAGATTTGTCGAAAACATTTTGTTTGCAAACGGATGCAAGCAACTATGGACTTAGAGCAATACTGACGCAATCATCAGAGGATGGGGAGCGCGTCATATCATATGCCAGCAGAACACTCAATAATGCGGAGCGGAATTATTTTACAACCGAGAAGGAGTGTCTGGCAATAATCTGGGGCATCCGGAAGATAAGGCCATATCTGGATGGCTTTGACAGCCACTGCCCGAGGAGACATGTCGGGTACTAGTGACACTGAGGGACAGGCGAACGACCAGTGTCCATGGATCCAGAAGCTGCGGCGGGAGCTAAAAGTGAAGCCCCAAAAATTCCCTGACTATGTAGAAGAGGCGGTGGAATTGTATCGGCACATCCCACATCAGCCGGGCACGAGGATGTGGCGGCATGGAAACTATGCGTACCAAAAGGCAAGCGAGCACAGGTGTTAAAGGAAAACCACGACGCAGTAGCGGCGGGACACCTTGGAAGCCGAAAAACAATAGCAAGGGTGGCAGCTCGTTACTATTGGCCCGGGCTGTATAGGGATGTGCGCACATATGTGCAAAAATGTGAACAGTGTCAGCGCTATAAGCAGAGCCAACTCTAGGCAGCGGGCTGATGCTGACACAGATCCCCGAGGAGCCGACTTCGTGGGACCTTTGCCGAGGTCCAAGCACGGGAATACCATGCTGTTGGTGGTCAGCAACGGTATCCTCACCTCTCGCCTCCCCAAGTGGACTGTCGCCTCCAGGAGTTTGTAAACTTGGGTGCAGCTTGCGTCTGCCAGTCGAATCAACCTCCGTGTGGTGCTACACCGGGCCACGTCACCGAGCCTGTTAGCGAGTTTTTCACTAACAAAGCTGCTTGTTGCTTAAACTATACGGCGCCAATTCCAACCGTCGCCGAAAGCTGTGCACCCTCGTCGTAGATGGCGGGTGCCGCTGGTCGTTTCCCGTCTGGCACTCCGGCACTCTATTGCCCAGTGGCAGTCTTGGCCACGCACGCGGCACACCCTCGCTGGGTTCTGGAGGTGGGTAGTCGGGCCTTCCATTTGCCTCCTTGGAGCTGGCCTGGGCTTTGCCATTTCTGTCTCTCGGCTGGGGTGGTGTGTGTCTCCCATGCTACCACTCCCAGCGTCGTCCATGGCATTAAATCTTGTTCTATCTGGCTCATTTTGCTGGCGCAGCTTTTCTCCATCTTTTTCGAGCTCTTCGAACACATCGGCGAGCAGCATCAGCTCTGTCGGTACGGCCGAGCGCATGCACGTAGGTCGGGAAGGCTGTTGTTATAGATATATTTGAGCTCTCGTTCCGCTGCGTAGCGGAGTGGGCGCATTAGCGTCTGCATCTCCACCATATATATCTTAAACGGCTCTCCCATAGCCTGTCGTCTCCGAGTCACTTCGTCTTTCAAATTTTCGAAGTAATCTCGTGGTAAGAAATACTCCTAAAAATTTGATAGGAAGGTCGACCATGACGTCCAATGTCTATTGTTGGCTATGTACCATTTCAACGCCGTACCTTTCAGTAGTTCCGTCATAGCTCTCGGGACCAGGTCCAGCTCAAGGCCGTATGTCTCCGCCGACCATTCCACCTGTACCAAAAACTGCAGTGGCTTCGTTGGTCCATCGAACCGGAAGCCCCAGTCTCGCACCTGCTTAGCCACCTTAGTATATTCGGGTGCCACTGGAATCGGTCCCCGTGTCCTCACCTCAGGCTGTGGAGTCGAGGTTGGACACCCACAGTGTCTCTGTTGCCGATCCTGTAGGCGCGTGGCCGCACTCGTCGATGGTATACTGAGTCTCGCCATGTTGTCCATGCCGTCTTGCACCTCGGCCTCTTCCTCTACTGCTACGGTAGGCACTTCCTCTCTTGCAGGCGAAATTCGGCCATGGAGGTTGGCGAGCTCGGCGACCCTAAGAGAATATGGGATTCGTCCTTCATTAGTCATGATCTATTAGTCAAACTGTCTCCGCATCGCGTCGAGTGTGCCTGACAGGCTTACGCGAAACTCGCAGTCATATCGCAGAACATCCTCTTTTTTTAGGTTATACACCCACGCTCGTCCCATTTTTGTCACTTTCGGAGTTTTTCACTTTTATTAATATCACAAGGGCCCACGTTAATCGCCAGTTGTGACGAACCTTCGGTTATTCCGAGTTTAAGCCGGGCTTAGTTCAGGCGACTGTGTGTTCGTGCCAACAATATTTGTATTTGTAGGCACTCGCGATAATAATAAGTCTGTTATGGTTTAAAGTTAAGCGGTATATTTTGTACTTCGTTGCGCTTATGTTTAATGTATTGATGGCAGTTGTTGCTGAAGAGTTTTGAGCGTGCTGTCCTGTATTGTCCTTTCAGGCCCATCGATGTCCTTGCGTATCCCTCGATGTCCTTGTGTCGTTCGATGTCCTTTGCTGATCACTTTTCCTTGACACTTTGCGTTTTGATTTGCACATTCACGTTTCTCTGGTTTTTGGTCTTTCACTGGTACTTTGGTAATTATACATGCCGTCATCTGCCTCTCCCTTTTATATGCCAGCGGCAGTCCCTGCTTCGTGCTGGACCGGGGCCTGCTTATGGTACTCGTGTCCACTTAACGGTGCCATCACGTGATTCTCTCGAACATTCCATTCGCCGAAGCCCCGTTATCTTCGCGCCTTCGTATGTCTGGCGTATGCGCGACTGCATCAGCTATCGTTGCGCAAACGCGAACGGCACTTCGGCTAACGGTTAGTTGTTCGCCTGTGTGTGCGACACGAGCCCATTGCTGAATAGCTGAGTGCGACAGAGAGCCTCTCCTGTGTGTCTGTGTCGCATTCGTCGTTGCGGTGTTTACACCAACCGTTATGGAGTTTGATGTGAGGAGCTGGGCCCTTATATACGTATGCCTAAATATATGTATAGTTAAATTTTAATTTTTTAACGATATTGGTTTATTTGACTAAGCTACAGCGATTCAAAGCTAGGAGAGATTTAATTTTTGAGATCAACGAATTTTCAGTCAATGACATTTATTTCAAAAGGTCATAAAAACTATTGTTAAACAGGGTACGCTATTAGAAGGACTTGGTCAACACAAGCTCGAAAAACTTATGTCTTCTTTGGTTTCAGCCATTCAAAGTTTGTGGGAGATTTCACTTTTGAGAGCAACGAATTTTTTGACAATGACATATATTTCAATAAGTCAAAAAAAAAAATGGTTACACTGCAGATAAGCCATTATGAGGAGGGGATAACGCAACATCGAAACACTTTATTTTTTACCGATTATTTATACCGTTTCAAAGTAGGGAGAGATTTAATTTTAGAGAGCAACGATTTGCAGTCAACGACATTTATTTCAAAATTATTATATTATATTATTTTATATTATATTATACATTAGAAAGATGTAATCAACACAAGCTCGAAAAACTTTACTTTACTTTAGTTAGAGCAAATCAAAGTAGGGAGAGATTTAATTTTTGAGACCAACGATTCTTCAGACAATGACATTAATCTCAATATGTAGAACAAATCATGGTTGCACTGCTGGTACGGTTTTGTAAGGAGGGGATCAACACAAGCTCAATAGATTTTACTTTTTATCGATAGGAGTTCAATTGACCACAGTTGGGAGAGATTTAATTATTGAACGAATTTTCAGTCAATTATATTTTTTTCAAAAGATCACAAAAACCATGGCAAGACAGCTTATGCCATTAGAAAGAATGAATAAACACAAGCTCAAAAAACTTTAGAATACTTTAGATACAGCCATTCAAAGTATGGGGGAGATTTCATTTTGAGACTAACAATTACAATTATTTCAATTGGGGATCCACACAATCTCGAAAGACTTAATTTTTTACTGATACTGGTTCATTTGACCAAGCTACAGCAATTAAAAAATAGGAGAGATTTATTTTTCGATAGCAACGAATTTGCAGTCAAAGACATTTATTTCTAAAAGTCACAAAAGACAGGGTACATCATTAGAAAGAGGTAATCAACAGAAGCTCGAAAAACTTTACTTTACTTTTGTTGGGAGATTTAATTTTTGCGGGCAAGAAATCTTTCGACAATGACAATTTCTTCAGGGGATCGAAAAAATCATATGTTGCACTTCTGGTAAGCCATTATATAGATGGGATCAACTCGAGTTCAAAAAACTTTACTTTGTTTTGATAGGAATTCATTTGACCATTTGGGAGAGATTAAACTTTTGAGGCCAACGATTCTTCAGACAATGACATTAATTTTAAAACGTAGCACAAATCATGGTTGCACTGCTGGTACGGTTTTATAAGGAGGGGATCAACACAAGCTCAAAAATCTTTATTTTTTATCGATAGGAGTTCAATTGCCCACAGTTGGGAGAGATTTTATTTTTGAGAGCAACGAAAATCCATGGTTAGACAGCTTATGGCATTAAAAAGATAGAAGCAACACAAGCTCGAAAATCTTTACTTTAGTTACAGCCATTCAAAGTTGGGGAGTTTTCATTTTGAAAGCAACGCATTTTCAGACAGTGACATTTATTTCAATGGGTCAAAAAAAATCATTATTGCACTGCTGATACGCCATTATTCAGATGCGATAATCACGGGGTAAAAACTTTACTTTTTATCGATAGTTCATTTGACCAAGGAACAGCCATTCAGAGATTTCACATGTAAGAGCAACGAATTTTCAGACAATGACATTTATTTCAATGAGTTCATTTGAGCAAGTTACAGAAATTCAAAGTTTGTGGATGATTTCACTTTTGAGGGGACTTTTTGACAAAATTACCGCAATTTAAAGCTGGGAGGGTTTTAATTTTTGAGAGCAACGAATTTTCAGTCAATGACATTTATTTCAAAAGGTCACAAGAACCATGGTTAGACAGGGTACGCCATTAGGAGGAGTGGGTCAACATTAGCTCGAAAAACTTTATTTTACTTTTGATACAGCCATTAAAGCCAATGTAAGTAAGGATCAACAAAAGGTCGAAAAACTTTATTTTTTAGCGATATTGGTTTATCTGACCAAGTTACAGCAATTCAAAGTCGGGAGAGATTTAATTTTTGAGAGCAACGGATTTTCTAACAAACATATTTAATTCAATAGCTCAAATAAATCATGATTGCACTGCTGGTACGCCATTATAAAGATGCGATGAACACGGGTTCAAAAAACTTTAATTTTTATCGATAGGAGTTCACTTGACCAATCTAAATCAATTCACAATTTGTGGGAGATTTAACTTTTAAACGCAACGAATTTTCATTTGACTAAATTACCGCAATTCAAAGCTGGAAGACATTTAATTTTTGAGAGCAACGAATTTTCAGTCAATGACATTTATTTGAAAAGGTAACAAAACTTTGCTGGTACGCCATTATAAGGAAGGGATTAACAAGAGGTCAAAACAAATAAAAGCGCTCAAGTCGAGACTGCCCGACTACGGGATCCCTCGAACCTTTTTTCGAGTTTGCATTTTTACATACATACAGAAAGATATGAATGCAAGAGTAAAAAATTAGTTTTGACACAAAATGTACTCTCCTCGATTGTACACCGCCATCTCTAATCATAACACCACACTCCTCATATTGCTCTCAGTGACAAAGACGCCACTAAAGTAGCAGCGGGGAGAATTACAATGAAACTGAATTTCGATTTAACAAATAAAATTTAAAGATGAATGGATACATTTGAATGTATGTTTGCACACTTATAGACTGCGTGCACAGTGTGCACTGCACACGTATTGGCGCTCGCCGCCGCGTGCTTTTGCCGATTGACAAAATTTTTTCTTTAATAACTTTGATCTTAAACGGATTTTAATAACATTTTCACCATTGATACTTTGATTTTATGCAAAACAGGGTTTTATTTAAAAAATAATAAAAATTAAATTGTGGCCTTCAGAATTTTTTTTGAAAAATTGATTTTGTAAAATGTGGAGCTGGTTTACATACAGTACATTTTATTGACTATATCTAAAAGATGTAAAAGATATGATCCAAAACTTAATCTTGATAACGTTTTTAATCGATATCAGTGAAACAGCAAAAGTTATAGAATATCTAAAACAAAAAATTAAAGATATGAGCGCTGTTTGGACCTTCTTGCAAAATTTCAAGTCTCTAGCTCTTATAGGTTCTGAGATCGACGCGTTCATACTACGGACAGACGGACAGGGCTAAAACGACTCAGCTCGTCGCCCTGATCAAGATATATATACTTTGTGGGGTCTGCCACGCCTTCTTCTGCCTGTTCATACTTTTTGCAAACCATTATACCCAGATTTCCCATTTTCAATGGGTTCGGGTTGAATTCTGCACTTTGATGGTGTTTTGGCATGATTCTTCGATGAAAGTACAGTTTTTGAGCTCGTGCTGATTCCCCCAGTACGACTTGAGGTTTTGAATATTATTTTCTGAGGTTCTCACTAAATGAATCTCTCGCACTTTGATGCCTGTTTCTCGGCCAAATGACTCTTCGATGAAAAGTACACTTTTTTGCTCGTGCTGATCCAGCCTTTTTGGAGTCACCGACCTGACTGAAGCCTTTTTGAGTTGCTTTTCTGGGAGTTTCTTTTTTTTTTTTTGGTTTTGTTTTTTTTTTCTTATTTACAAAAACATAATTACTATAATATCTACAACAATTTACTATTTTACAAAAACTTTATTTTACTTTTGATACAGCCATTAAAGCCATTATAAGGAAGGATCAACAAAAGCTCGAAAAACTTTATTTTTTACCGATATTGGTTTATCTGACCAAGTTACAGCAATTCAAAGTCGGGAGAGATTTAATTTTTGAGAGCAACGGATTTTCTGAAAAACATATTTAATTCAATAGCTCAAATAAATCATGATTGCACTGCTGGTACGCCATTATAAAGATGCGATGAACACGGGTTCAAAAAAACTTTAATTTTTATCGATAGGACTTCATTTGACCAAGTTAGCCATTCAAAGTTGGTGGGAGATATCACATTTCAGAGCAACGAGTTTTCAGACAATGACATTCAATGTGTCAAAAAAAAACATGGTTGCACTGGTGGTACGCCATTAAAAGGAGGTGATAAACACAAGTTCGAAAGGAATTCATTTGACTAAATTACCGCAATTCAAAGCTGGGAGACATTTAATTTTTGAGAGCAACGAATTTTCAGACAATGACATTTATTTCAAAAGGTCACAAAAACCATGGTTAGAAATGGTACGCCATTAGAAAAAGTGCGTCAACACAAGCTCGAGAAACTTTTCTTTACTTTAGTTGGGAGACATTTTATCTTTGAGGGCAACTAATATTCAGACAATGACAATTTTTTCAGATGGTCTTGAATCATTGTTTCACTGCTGGTACGCCATTATAAAGAAGGGATCAACACGAGTTCTAATAACTTTTTTTCGATGGGAGTTCATTTCACCAAGCTACATCAATTTGAAGTTGGCAGAGATTTAAATTTTGAGAGCAACGCATTTTCTGACAAAGACATTTATTTCAATGGGTCAAAAAATCCCTTTTGCACTGTTTGTGCGCCATTATAAAGTTGCGTTCAACACAAGTTAAAATACTAAACTTTTTGTCGATAGGAGTTCATTTGACCAAGCTTAATCAATTCACAGTTTGTGGGAGATTTAACTTTTAAACGCAACGAATTTTCATTTGTCCAAGTTACAGCAATTCGAATTTTGGAAAGATTTCATTTTAGAGAGCAACGAATTTTCAGTCAATGACATTTATTTGAAAAGGTCACAAAACTTTGCTGGTACGCCATTATAAGGAAGGGATTAACAAGAGGTCAAAACAAATAAAAGCGCTCTAGTCGAGACTGCCCGACTACGAGATCCCCCGAACCTTTTTTCGAGTTTGCATTTTTACATACATACAGAAAGATATGAATGCAAGAGTAAAAAAAAATTTGTTTTGAACAAAAAATGTACTCTCCTCGATTGTACACCGCCATCTCTAATCATAACACCACACTCCTCATATTGCTCTCAGTGACAAAGACGCCACTGAAGTAGCAGCGGCGAGAATTACAATGAAACTGAAATTTCGATTTAACAAATAAAATTTAAAGAAGAATGCATACATTTGAATGTATGTTTGCACACGTATAAACTGCGTGCACAGTGTGCACTGCACACGTATTGGCGGTCGCTACCGCGTGCTTTTGCCGATTGACAAAATTTTTTCTTTAATAACTTTTATCTTATTAAGCGGATTTTAATAACATTTTCACCATTGAATACTTTGATTTTATGCAAAACAGAGTTTTATTTAAAAAATAATAAAAGTTAAATTGTGGCCTTCAGAATTTTTTTTTTGAAAAAATTGATTTTGTAAAATGTGGAGCTGGTATCTAAAATATAACAAAATAGTAAGTACATTTTATTGACTATATCTAAAAAGATGTAAAAGATATGATCCAAAACTTAATCTTGATAACGTTTTTAATCGATATCAGTGAAACAGCAAAAGTTATAGAATATCTAAAACAAAAAAAAAAAGATATGAGCGCTGTATACATGGACCTTCTTGCAACATTTCAAGTCTCTAGCTCTTATAGGTTCTGAGATCGACGCGTTCATACTTACGGACAGACGGAGAGGAGGACAGGGCTAAAACGACTCAGCTCGTCGCCCTGAACAAGAATATATATACTTTGTGGGGTCTGCCACGCCTTCTTCTGCCTGTTACATACTTTTTGCAAAACCATTATAACCTGATTTCCCATTTTCAATGGGTTCAGGGTATACAAATGAAGTCTCTCGCAACTTTGAATGCCTATTTCTCGGCCAAATGAACTCCTATCGATGAAAAGTACACTTTTTTAAGCTCGTGCTGATCCATCCTTTTTAATGGAGTACATCAGGAACCCTGAACTTGAAGCCTTTTTGAAAAAAGTTGCATTTTCTGAGAGTTCATAACTTTAATCTTTTTTTTTTGGGTAATATTGTTTTAATTTTTTTGTTATTTACAAAAACAACTTAAATTAAACTAATAATAATCATAACAACAACATTATACTATTTTAACTTATAGTATAATTTGTAGAAATATATTTGGTGTTTGCTTTAAATGTTCCTGTTTGCCAGATCAGCTGGATGCTGCCTTCTCACCACCCCGTGCTTTCTCCTGGAGCCACTCTCCAAGAGGCTCCTGGCTAAAATGTTTGGGTGGGTTTTCATCTTTTGCTTGTTAATAACGTCCCCAATTTTGGGGATTTTTAGATTTGCTTCGATTTCACAGGTGCGCATGTACCACGGTGCGCCAGTACATTTTTTTATCCTGGCGTTTATCGAACGGGAAATGCGCGTTATATGCGACTTAAATGTAAGTCGTCGATCCAAATGAATTCTCAGGTATTTATAAGATGCTTTGTGGCTCACAAGCTGTTGCTGAAATTTACACCCGGGCAATCGTCCGGTCTTAAAGCATAAGTGACGATAGCGCATTTGTCTATGTTAATGCCTATATTCCAAAGATTGGCCCACTCCTCTAAGTTGTTAAAGCAATCTTGCAAGGTATCCCTGGCATCAGCTAAGAAACCATTCCTCGCCAAATAGCTGTGTCATCTGCAAAAGTTGCGATTAATAAGTTTTGGGTGTCCTCCAGAGATACTTCAGGTCCAGAAGGCATATCATACGTAATAAGTGTGTAAAGAGTCAGGCCCAACACGCTACTTTGAGGGACACCAGCACAGATGGGCTTTACACTTGACTTCACACCTGGTAGCTTCACCGTAAAGGATCTCTCAGTTAGGTAATTGCGCACTATTGACCACAGTTGAGGTGGCAGCATACTCTTCAGCTTACAGAGGAGACCATCATGCCAAACTCGGTCGAAAGGCTGTTTTATATCGATATAAGCAGGCACCACGTATTCCTTAGCCTTAAATCCTTCGAGTATGTAATTTACCACCCTATTCAGCTGCTCAGGAGTTTCATGAGACTTCCGAAATCCAAATTGAAAGGGAGGTATCTTCTGCTGAACTGTTTTAATGCTCAGTATACGAGTCAGCAGACAACGTTCAAAGAGTTTAGCTATACCAGAAAGCAGACTGATTGGCCTGTAGGAATCTAGAGCGTATGGGCTTTTTCCGGTCTTATTAATCATGCAGATTCTGGCCTTCTTCCACTGTTTTGGAACATGTTCTAGTCTCAGCACAGCATTAAATAACAATACAAGAAAGAGAATCGTTTTGCGTGGCAAGACTTTTAGTGTAAAATTATCAATGCCATCTTCCCCCGGGGCCTTTTTTGTCATCAACGATTTTATCTGAGCAGTTACTTCTTCAACTGTGACTGGGGAAACTGGTAAGCAAAGTTGGTTAGGGCTCTCTAACGTTGTCTGGACCTTACTTTTACAGTGGTCTGAGAATGTATTGAATGGTTTAAGCCGGGCCTCTAAGTCATCGGCAAAAGCTTCAGCGCGCTCAATTGGAGTTTTGACCCAGGACCCGTCAGCCTTCTTAATTGGAAATTCTGGAGTTACTTGTCGCTTATGTCTTCCAGATAGTTTCCACAAAGAATGCTTTCCAGAGTCATTAGGACATATATTTGATAAAAAGATGTAATTTTCCTTTATTTTATGATTCTCTAAGAGCTTTTTGATAGACTCTATCCACCACATGATCACGGGTACGACAATACTGTCTTCTCAGTCTTCTTTTAATAAGCACCATTGCCTCTATAGCTAGGGGAAGTCTTTTACGCAGTCTTGTAGCATGTGCTTAATGGAGAAGCATCAAGGGCTGCAGAGTGCACTTTGTTAAGAAAGATGGCGTGAGCATCTTCAATGTCCTCTGGATTCAAAATTTCAATATTCAGGTCAAGTGTTTCCTCCAGTTCTCGGCTGAATCCAGCTAAATCGGTGCCAAGTTGTAAAAGTCAACCTTTCTTTAAAATAGCTTTCGGTGCAGTGTCTACGGCAATTAGTAATGGGAGATGGTCAGAGAATAGTTGATACTCCATTTTTGAATTTAAATCTTCTGGCTGTAGCCCTTTGAAGATAAAGAAATCAAGAGCGCTTGGTGTACCTCTTTGCGCATATGGATAGTGAGTCGCCAGTCCAGTCGCTAAGATTTCAACTGAAGAACGTTCAACAGCGTCCTGTAAGCGGCTACCTCTTGTATCTGCTCTAAAGTTGCCCCGGAGCAAAATCACCACCTATTAGAAACCTTATTCCTAACCTACTGAAAAGGCTGTCGAATTCTGTTGTAGTCCATGAAATGTTCGGAGGAAGATACAACGAGGAGACAAGTAGCTCTCCTTTACTTGTTGGGATTTGGATAGTAGCCATTTGTAGTTTTGCTGTCCTGACGGGCTCAATTATTGAATAAGATATTGCCTGATTAATAAGAACAGCCGCTCCTCCTCTTGGTGTATTACTGGGATGGTCTGCCTTATGAACATTGTACCCAGGTATAAAAATATTCACACCCTGCTGAAGCCATGTTTCAGTGATAAACATAACATCTATCTTATGTACATTTAAGAACTGCTTTAGTTCCTCGACATGTCTAGTAACCCCACGAACATTCCATAATCCGAGACTTAGAGTGAGTCGTGTCATTTCTTGGCGTTCAGTAGACTTTGACATATGTACCTAAGGTATTGGGTTGATTCTTCCAATTCTTTAAGCCTCGCTTGAAATGAGTCGATTTTAGTTGTAAGGTCCTCAATGGCATCCTCAAGCCAAGATTTTTCTGTTCGGGGCTTGCTTTTTCCTATTCCTTGGTCCACTTGCTTGGGAGGAGTAACTACTTTTAGTCCTGTCCGTAGAGTGTCAGAAAAAGAGAGACCACCACGTATAATGGAAGCCGGTATGAATTGTTGCTGATTACTATTTTGTCGATTTCTATGTATAGTGGCTCCGTGTTTATCAGTTATTACTGTATTTATTTTTGGTCTGCGTTCATCCATTTTTGCTTTGTAGACGCGGCATCCTCTGTAGCAATGGTTTCCTCCGCAGTTGGCACAACAAACTTTGTCTCTTGAAGTTTATCTGCATTGGGCAGTTGGGTGTTGTTGGGCACACTTTCCACACATAAATGATATAATACAATAGTTTTTCATATGCCCATATCCTTGGCATCTATGGCAAAGAATAGCGTCTAGAGTTTTCTTAGGTATTTCAATTATTACCTTCTGATGCCCTTCTTGGTAAAGCTTTAACGCTTCCTTATTATTTGGCCCACGATCAAGGTTAATGAAGAAGAAATTTCTGTTGATCAGCTCCTCCACTACCATTCCATTTTCAGAGTGCAAAACCTTACGAGGTCGGGATTGTGAATACGAGGAACATTATGACCATTTGCATTAAAAGCCTCTTTTATTTTATCTTCAGGGGTTGAACTTGCCAGATTTCTGATAATGACCCTATATGCCTTTTCCTCCTTAAGCTGATAAGTAAAATGGCTGACATTTTTTTCTTTATGATAACGCACTACGAGTCGATATGAGTTGGAGCTATCAACGTACATTTTTACTGACCTGTTACGTCCAATGCGTAACGTGTATTTTGAAGAACCAATGATTAGATCCAGATCGGCTTCCATCCTGTTCACATCTGAAACACTCTCGATAGTGATAAGGGGCGGCTTGTGCAACCTAGGTACGCTTCTTTGGTTTGTTGTGTTTTGGTCAATTTCCATTTCGTCAGCCAATGCGTCTGCTTGATTGATTTCCGCTGGCGTAGGATTGTCATCTGTTTCTTCATTTGCCAGTATTGAAAAAAGGTTGCTGGATATGTTGGAAGCAATTCTAGTGGGTGTATTATTTGCAAAATTGGCATGAGACAATTTGCCTTTTTTGTTGTCATCCCCAGCAGGACGTGGTCAAAGTTTGCGTTTAACATTAGAAGTCTGCCAGCTAAGGGACTGCAGCATGATGCCCTTATCTGGAGCACTGTGTGATACTTTACACGCAACCGTACTATTGCTGTTCGATGGGATTGGGTTGGAGAACATGCATCCAGTTAATGATGATGTTATTGCTAAAGCGATCCCATCGTAGGAGTTAGACGAAATCACTGTGCACGTAGTACTACTTGTAGTCGTAGCCCAATTGCTACAACCACTGGGTATGGGTGGTCCAATGACTGGGACGTGTGCTGTTCCTAGGGCTGCATTCATAATAATTCTTTCTCTCGATTCAGCAATTGTTGCAATTCGCTTGGTTTCCTCAACATTTGCTATGGATATTCCCTCCATTATAATAATTAATTGAATGCCCGGAGGGCCAACCGATGTTTTTATTTCGCTTTCTAAGTATTAGCAAAAGTAAATTTTGTATTTTTTCACAGCCAAAATATTTTTCTTGTTTTTTTTACGTTTGCATCTGACGAGTTCATCACTAAAAAATTAAATCTCTCGCAACTTTGAATTGCTGTTTCTCGGCCAAATGAACTCCTATCGATGAAAAGTACAGTCTTTTGAGCTCGTTTTGATCCCACCTTTATAATGGAATACACCAGTCACCTTGAACTTGAAGGAGTTTTGAAATAAATTGCATTTTCTGAGAGTTCATCACTCAACAAGTAAGAACGCTCTAGTCGGGTCTGCCCGACTACGAGATTCCCTGACGCAAGTCCGAGGTGATGTTTTAAACAACCTAGCTTACATCTTTTATCTATACATATTACCCTCCGCGCGCACATAAACACGCACACATATACACATGCATACACAAGTACGGGGTCGATTACTGCGAAGTTGATTTGAATGCACACGTAAAGGCTGCTGCCGCGTGCTTTTGTCAATTGACAAAAAAATTTCTTAAATAACTTCTGTATTACTAAGCGTATTTTAATGCAATTTTCAGCAATGAATGCTAAAATACGGTTTGGCAAAAATATTTTAAAAAAAATTAATTGTGGCTTTGATAATTTTTTTGTTTATAAATTGGTTTTGTAAAATGTGGAGCTGGTATCCAAAATATAAAAATATAGAAAATGTATTTTATTTACAAAAAGCCAAGTGCAAAGTTTGATGACTGTAGCTAAAAAGATGTAAGAGATAACGTTTTAAGTCGATAGAATTTAAACGGGAAAATTGATCGAATATCTAAAACAAACTCGATATGCGCGCTGTATACATGGACCTTCGTGCAAAATTTCAAGTCTCTAGATCTTATAGGTTCTGAGATCGACGCGTTCATACATACGGACATACGGACGGATGGACGGACGGATGGACGGACGGACAGACGGACAGATAGACGCACAGGGCTAAATCGACTCAGCTCGTCGCCATGAGCAAGAATATATATACTTTATGGCGTCTGCCACGCCTCCTTCTGCCTGTTACATACTTTTTGCAAAACCATTATACCCTGATTTCCCTTTTTCAAAAAAATTATGGATATACTGCCTGGTAAGCCATTAGAAGAAGGGGATCAACACAAGCTCGAAGGACTTTATTTTTTAGAGCAATTCAAAGTTGGGAAAGATTTAATTTTACTTTAAAGCCAGTCAAAGTTTTGGTGAGATTTCATTTACAGAGTAACGAATTTTCTGACAAACATATTTATTTTAATATCTCAAAAAAAAATCATGATTGCACTGCTGGCTCGCTATTACAAAGAAGAGATAAACCTTACTTTTTATCGATTGGTGTTCATTTGTCCAAGTAACAGCAATTCAAAGTTGGGAGAGATTTGCTTTTTGTGAGCAACGAATTTTCTGTCAATGACATTTATTTCAAAAGGTCACAAGAACCATGGTTAGACAGGGTACGCCATTAGAAGGAGTGGCTCAACACAAGCTCGATAAACTTAATTTTACCTTAGCTTATTTTTTTTTTTTTTATTTTTGAGAGCAATGAATTTTCAGACAATGACATTTATTTCAATAAGTCAAAAAAATTACTGCAGGTAAGCTATTATAAAGAGGGTGTTGGGCGTAGCACCAGCAGCAAAGATGAGCGGTCGGCTTAAAGAGAACAAAACAATTGAAAGAGCAGCTGTTCATGTGGCTGCTGCTCTCTCTTAAGCTAATCGCTGCCTTTCATACACCCCGTTTTTCGTACTAATTCGCACTCTCAGTGCAGCCGTTATAGTTATAAATTGATCTGTGGCGGACAGCACGACATTTGGTCGCTTGCTAATATTTGTTAACTAACTATTGAGTGCTATACTATTCTTCTCTAATCGCACGACATTCGGTCGCTTGCATACAGTATTTAGTAATAGCAATTGTTATCTTGGCTGATCGCACGACACTTTCATCGCTTGTACACAGTGCTAACATAATTCAATAAAGACATTATCTACAACATATGACTTATAATTCAAAATTATAAAATACTAAGCTATAAAAAAGCTCATTGGCTCAACAGAGGGGATCAACACAAGATCGAAAGACTTTATTTTTTTACAGATATTGGTTTATTTTACAGCAATTCAAAGTCGGGAGAGATTTAATTTTTGAGAGCAACGGATTTTCTGACAAACATATTTAATTCAATAGCTCAAATAAATCATGATTGCACTGCTGGTACGCCATTATAAGGAGGCGATAAACACAAGTTCGAAAGGAATTCATTTGACTAAATTACCGCAATTCAAAGCTGGGATACATTTAATTTTTGAGAGCAACGAATTTTCAGACAATGACATTTATTTCAAAAGGTCACAAAAACCATGGTTAGAAAGGGTACGCCATTAGAAGAAGTGTGTCAACACAAGCTCGAGAAACTTTTCTTTACTTTAGTTGGGAGACATTTTATCTTTGAGGGCAACGAATATTCAGACAATGACAATTTTTTCAGATGGTCTTGAATCATTGTTTCACTGCTGGTACGCCATTATAAAGAAGGGATCAACATGAGTTCAAATAACTTTTTTTCGATGGAAGTTCATCTCACCAAGCTACATCAATACAAAGTTGGGAGATATATAATTTTAGAGAGCAACGAATTTGCAGTCAACGACATATATTACAAAATATCACAAAAGATAGGATACGCCATTAGAAAGTGGTTTACTTTAGTAACAGCCATTCAAAGTGGTGAGAGAACTGTACTTTTCATCTATAGGAGCTCATTTCTCTGAGAAACAGCCATTCAAAGTTGCGAGAGATTTCATTTTTGAGTGATGAACTCTCAGAAAATGCAATTTATTTCAAAACTGCCTCAAAGTCAGGGCGACTGGTGATCTCTATTACAAAGGGGGGATCAGCACCAGCTCAAAAACTGTACCTTTCATCGATAGGAGTTCATTTGGCCGAGAAACAGAAATTCGAAGTTTCTAGAGAATTTCCTTTTTGAGTGACGAACTCTCAGAAAATGCAATTTATTACAGAACTGCTTCAAGTTCAGGGTGACAAGTTTACTTCATTATGAAGGGGGAATCTGCGCGACCTCAAAAAACTGTACTTTTCATCGAGAGGAGTTCATTTGGCCGAGAAACAGCCATTCAAAGTTGCGAGAGAATTTATTTATTTAAGGATGAACTCTAAGAAAATTCAATTTTTTTTTCATTACTGCCTTAACTTCAGGGTGTCTGGTTTACTCCATTATAATCGGGTGATCAGTACGAGCTCAAAAAAGTGTACTTTTCATCGATAGGAGTTCCTAGGGCTTCATCCATGATAATTCTTTTCCTCGATTCAGCAATTGTTGCAATTCGCTTGGTTTCCTCAACATTTGCTATGGATCCATTATAATAATTAATTGAATGCCCGGAGGGCCAACCGATGTTTTTATTTCGCTTTCTAAGTATTAGCAAAAGTAAATTTTGTATTTTCACAGCCAAAATATTTTTCTTGTTTTTTTTTTACGTTTGCATCTGACGAGTTCATCACTAAAAAATGAAATCTCTCGCAACTTTGAAATACTGTTTCTCGGCCAAATGAACTCCTATCGATGAAAAGTACAGTCTTTTGAGCTCGTTTTGATCCCACCTTTATAATGAAATACACCAGTCACCTTGAACTTGAAGGAGTTTTGAAATAAATTGCATTTTCTGAGAGTTCATCACTCAACAAGTAAGAACGCTCTAGTCGGGTCTGCCCTACTACGAGATTCCCTGACGCAAGTACGAGGTGATGATTTAAACAACCTAGCTTACATCTTTTATCTATACATATTACCCTCCGCGAGCACATAAACACGCGCACATAAACACGCACACATATACACATGCATACACAAGTACGGGGGTCGATTACTGCGAAGTTGATTTGAATGCACACGTACAGGCTGCTGCCAGGTAGCTCGATAAACTTAATTTTACCTTAGATTTTTATTTTTTTTTAATTTTCGAGAGCAATGAATTTTCAGACAATGACATTTATTTCAATAAGTCAAAAAAAATCATGGTTACACTGCAGGTAAGCTATTATAAAGAGGGCGTTGGGCGTAGCACCAGCAGCAAAGATGAGCGGTCAGCTTAAAGAGAACAAAACAATTAAAAGAGCAGCTGTTCATGTGGCTGCTGCTCTCTCTTAAGCTAATCACTGGCTTTCATGCACCCTCTTTTTCGTCCTAATTCGCACTCTCAGTTCAGCCGTTATAGTTATAAATTGATCTGTGGCGGACAGCACGACATTTGGTCGCTTGCTCGCATTTGTTTAATAACTTTAAGTCTTTTAATTGTTCTTTGGCGGACAGCACGACTTTTGGTCGCTTGCTCGCATTATCATAATTCATGTCTGGCAGACAGCACACCTTGGTCGCTCGCTCATATTTGTTAACTAACTATTGAGTGCTATACTATTCTTCTCTAATCGCACGACATTCGGTCGCTTGCATACAGTATTTAGTAATAGCAATTGTTATCGTGGCTGATCGCACGACACTTTCATCGCTTGTACACAGTGCTAACATAATTCAATAAAGACATTATCTACAACATATGACTTATAATTCAAAATTATAAAATACTAAGCTATAAAAAAAGCTCATTGGCTCAACAGAGGGCATCAACACAAGATCGAAAGACTTTATTTTTTTTATAGATATTGGTTTATTTCACCAAGCTACAGCAATTCAAAGTCGGGAGAGATTTTTGAGAGCAACGGATTTTCTGACAAACATATTTAATTCAATAGCTCAAATAAATCATGATTGCACTGCTGGTACGCCATTATAAGGAGGCGATAAACACAAGTTCGAAAGTAATTCATTTGACTAAATTACCGCAATTCAAAGCTGGGACACATTTAATTTTTGAGAGCAACGAATTTTCAGACAATGACATTTATTTCAAAAGGTCACAAAAACCATGGTTAGAAAGGGTACGCCATTAGAAGAAGTGGGTCAACACAAGCTCGATAAACTTTTCTTTATTTTAGTTGGGAGACATTTTGTCAGAAAAATGCAATTTATTTCAAAACAACCTCAAATTCCGGGTAACTGGTGTACTCCATTATTAAGGGGAGGATCAGCACGAGCTCAAAAAACTGTACTTTTCATCGATAGAAGTTCATTTGGCCGAGAAACAACCAAAGTTGCGATAGATTTCATTTTTGAGTGATGAACTCTCAGAAAATGCAATTTATTTCAGAATTGCTTTAAGTTATTACAGAACTGCTTCAAGTTCAGGGTGACAAGTGTACTTCAATATAAAGGGGGAATCTGCACGAGCTCAAAAAACTGTACTTATCATTGATAAGAGTTCATTTGGTAGAGAAACAGCCATTCAAAATTGCGAGAGATTTCATTTTTGAGTGATGAACTCTCAGAAAATGCAATTTATTACAGAACTGCTTCAAGTTCAGGGTGACAAGTGTACTCCAATATAGAGAAGGAATCTGCACAAGCTCAAAAAACTGCATCGATAGGAGTTCATTTGGCCGAGAAACAGCCATTCAAAGTTGCGAAGGAATTTATTTTTGAGTGATGAACTCTGAGAAAATTCTATTTTTTTCATAACTGCCCTAACGTCAGGGTGGCTGGTGTACTCCATATTAATCGGGTGTTCTGTACGAGCTCAAAAAGGTGTACTGTTCATCGATAGGAGTTCATTTGGCCGAGAAACAACCATTCAAAGTTGCAAGAGATTTCATTTTTGAGTGATGAACTCTCAGAAAGCGCAGTTTATTTCAGAATTGCTTTAAGCTATTACAGAACTGCTTCAAGTTCAGGGTGACAAGTGTACTTCATTATAAAGGGGGAATCTGCACGAGCTTAAAAACTGTAAGTGTCATCGATAGGAGTTCATTTGGCCGAGAAACAACCATTCAAAGTTGCGATAGATTTCATTTTTGAGTGATGAATCCAGAAAACTCAATTTATTTCAGAATTGCTTTAAGTTATTACAGAACTGCTGCAAGTTCAGGGTGACAAGTGTTCTTTATTAGGAATCACTTGGGGTGGTGTTTTTTTCACTTAGTTTTTTACGAGAACTCCATTTCCGGCGGCGGAAGGTTAATTTTTTGTGTATATTATTACATAAAAGCAATTTAAAGTTGCCGATAACCGACTCGGGGCACGATTACGAACAGTCGTGCAGCTTTGCGATGATTTTTTGTTAGATATGGACTATCGTCAACTCTTCGAGATGAGCGAATAACAGATGTTTTTAATCGATGAAAAGAATTCAGAATCCAGTATTTTTATTTGGCGCATTTAGTATATTTTATTTAAAGGCAGCATAGCCACATAAACATAATTGCAATTTATCATATGCATATCTAACAAGTAAGAAAGCTCTAGTCGGGTCTGCCCGACTACGAGATCCCCTGAACCAAGTCAGAGCTGATGTTTTAAACAACCTAGCTTACATCTTTTATCTATACATATTACCTCTGCGCGCATATACACATGCACACATACAAACAGGCACACATATACACATGCACACATATACACATGCACACATTTGTATACACATGCACACATATAAGCACGCTCGCCGATTTCTGCGTAGTTGATTTGAATGTATGTGTGCACACGTACAGGCTACTGCCGCGTGCTTTTACAATGTTTCCTTTAATAACTTATGTATTACTTAACGGCTTTGAATGCAATTTTCTGCATTGAATGCTATTAATTTATTGAACATACGGTTTTCACTAAAAAATTTAAAAAAATAAAATTGTGGCTTTCATAATTTCTTTTTTTTTTGTAAAATGTGGAACTGGTATCCAAAATATGAAAAAATAGAAAATGTATTTTGTATATTGGTAGCTGTAGCTTAAAATATGTAAAAGATATAGTCAAAAAACGGAATCTCGATAACGTTTTAAATCGATATCATTGAAACGGAAAAATTTATCGAATATCTAAAACAAACTCGATATTTTCGCTGTATACACAGATTATCGTGCAAAATTTAAAGTCTCTAACTCTTATATGTTCTGAGATCGACGCGTTCATACATACGGACAGACGGACAGACGGACGGACGGACAGACGGACAGACGGACAGACAGACGGACAGGGCCAAATCGACTCAGCTCGTCGCCCTGATCAAGAATATATATACTTTATGGGGTCTGCCAGGCCTCCTTCTGGCTGTTACATACTTTTTTCAAAACCATTATACTGGGCTGGACGAAATAAGGTGTGATCCACTGTATATAATTAAGCTCTTTGGGACGTAGTAAAAACTGTATTGTTTACAATTGTACAGGTGTATTCAAAAAAATGAGAAATTTGTCAAGCTTGGCCTCTTCTACAGATTTTGAAAAATGATATATGTACATATATGTATATATATTCGTCTATTTTGTGGATTGACAAATTGCAGAAAACTATATCACTATCCTTTAAATTTGCAACGGTATGCAAAAGCCCATCCCTCTACTTTTTTATTAATCTCTCTTAACAAATGTTAATTTTAAGAGAACTGCGGAAGAATTTTTAAATTATTTTATTAACAAAATTCTCTTTTTAGACTCTGTTCCCAAAGGGAAAAAGAGTCTATTGGATTTCTTGATGTCTTGCTGTCTGTCCGTCTGTCTGTATGAACGCGCAGCATTTGGATACTATAGAAGCTAGAGACTTGTAATTTGGAATATATACTCGTGTGTATCCGCGTCAGATCAAGTTTAAGTATTTTTCCGATACGCCTACAGGGGGCGTGGCAAATCGGGAAATGCTATATCTATTAAGATTAAAACGCTGTTATTTTAGTCAATATTGCAGTCTAAGAAATGGGATTTAGAATATATATTCGTGTACACCACGCGGACGTTTTAAGATATAGATTATATATCTACGCCCATTGTGGGCGTGGCAATCGAATAAAACTATATCTTCTACAGTTTTGAAGCTAGAGCATCCAAATTTGGCATGTGGGTTACTGTTGACCTCCTCTTAAGATAAGTCAAAAGTTATTTATCCACGTCTTCTGGGGGCGTGGCAAATCGGGAATTACTATATCTTTTACTAAAACCGTGAAAATTTCGGCAATATTTCCGTCAAAGAGTTGGGACTTGGAATATATATACTAGTATCCTACCTCTACCCAAAAATATATATTATATGTAGCTACGCCCATTTGGGGCGTGGCAAATAGTGTAAAACTATATCTCCTACAGTCTTAGACGTAGAGCATCCAAATTTAACATGTGGGTTACTGTTCATGAAATTTAAATTTACGAAAAAAAAAAATAAGAATAATCATAATGTAAGCCTCCGTAAAACAAATTCTAGTTGACCTAACTGGGGATTGAAGCAGGGTCTTCGCTACCACAACGCAAGTCTGTTTAACCAAATCAAAACACTTCCAAACTCAGTTTGGAGCATAGTCGCGCAAGAGACGCCGTGGTGTTGTGGGTAGAGTCGGTGGCATGCGAAGCGCGTGACCCAGGTTCGATTCCCATCGCTGCTGCGTGATATTATCATTTAATAAAATGTTTTTTTTTTTATTTTTTTATACCTTCTATGTTATTTAATGGATTTTGATAAAATTTTCAGCATAAATCCTTATATTTTATCAAAACAAATTCTAGTTGACCTAACTGGGGCTGTAGCTAAATTTATGTAAAAGACATGCTCAAAAAAGGAATCTCAATAATCTCGCATTCAAACATACGGAAAGACGGACGGACGGTCTACATATTTATTGAGCCTACACACCTTTAACAGGAACAGAGTCTGACGCAGTCGGTGGCGCCCGACTGCAACGTTCTTACTTGTTATATATTGGATGTACTTAAGCATATGTAATTCGCTTGAATTGATTGAAACATTTTTAAGTCAACCGACTTAAGGCTCAATTTGATCAATAAACTGTTAACCAAAACAAGTTACTCAGTATTAGTATTGTGATAAAAATATTTTGTCAAAAATATAATTTCCAATATCAAGTACGATTTTTAATTCAACATTTTCATTTAGTAAAATTGCTAACTTTCACAGAGAGTGCACACATAAGTCCTTTGTACATATGTACATTACCTGTTGGTTGTTGTAAACATTTGTATATCTTAAACTATCTTATTATTATTATTATTATATTATTACATTTGTATTTGAATGGATGTAACGCTGGAAAGATATGTTTACAATTTAAATTGTATATTAAACACAATTTAAGTGTAAAATGTACACATTAGTTGATGTCTTCGGTTGATGGACTGTTTAAAAGATATTAACTTTATCCGAACTGTTCAAAGAGACTCTATTCGATTCCTTGGTCATAATTGCCTGAGATTCTATATTGTTTTTATACCCTTGCAAAAAGGGTATATTAATTTTGGTCAGGAGTTTGCAACGCAGAGAAGGAAGCATCTCCGACCATATAAAGTATATATATTCTTGATCAGCAAGACGAGCTGAGTTGATATAGCCATGTCCGTCTGTCCGTCTGTCTGGATCAACGCAATCTCCTCCGAGACTATAAGAGCTACAGAGCTGAAATTTTGCACATAGGCTGGAATGTGCTGCAGGCATTGTATATCTCGGAATCATCCGGATCGGATGACTATATCCTATAGCTCCCATAGGACAGATCGGTTTTAAGAAATGTTTTAGTGGGATAACTTCGACGTTATTAAAGTCAGAGACTTAATATTTGGAATATATACTCCTGATATGCACCCAAATACAAAAAGATATAGATTATATATCTACGCCCTTTGGGGGCGTAGCAAATCGGATAAAACTATATCTTCTACAGTTTTGAAGCTAGAGCATCCAAATTTGGAAAGTAATATACTTTTGGCCTTCCCTTCAGATTTATCAAAAAATTTATATCCACGCCTACTTGGGGCGTGGCAAATCGGGAAAGTCTATATAGTGCTCAACATAAATCCTTCAATATTTTTGACGCTGTTAAAGCCAGAGACTTGAAACTTAAAACATATATTTGTATCAACCACCCCTAAAAAAAAACATAAAGAATATATATCTACGCCCATTAGGGGCGTGTCAAATCGAATAAAACTATATCTTCTACAATTTTACACCTAGAGCTCCAAAAATTGACACATACGTTAGGCTTGACCGTTTCGACAAAATGATGGAAAATTATATATATCCGCCCCTTGGGGGCGTGGCAAATCGGAGAAAACTAAATCTTCCAAAGTCTTATAGATACAGCTTCAAAATTTGATATATAAGTTACTGTTGCCATGCTCAATAGATTGCCAAAAAATTATATATATCCAATTGTTGGGGTCGTGGCAAATCAGAGAAAACTATATCTATATCCTTTAAAATTGCAAGGGTATTACCAAACTTCGGCATGGCCGAAGTTAGCCCATCCCTCTAGTTATTATTCGCATTCATTAATTAATGGGTACAATTTCATTTCCTGGTTTAGCATTTTGGTTGCCCATTTTACGTTTAGTTTTCGTTAGTTTGGCCTCCTAACGGTTAGCTTTGGATTTTGCCAACATCAGCAGCAACTTCATTGGATGCATATTGGCGTTTCTTCAACAGAATAATGTGTTTGTGTTTGCGCCGCATCAGCACGGAGGGTAATGAACAACAGACTTTGGGTGCGTTAAAAGTGACCTCCTTTTTGGTCATGGTCAAGTTATACAGTGTAAGCGTCCAGCTCATACGATTAATGATCAGACAATAAGGAAAGGTTGCTTAATTTCCTGATCATCCATATTAATGACACAGAGAGTCAGCACATCTTCAACAGAATACTTATACGATCTGTACAGGGTAACAAAAGCAGAAAGTTTAACTTAGTTTAAACATAATTTACTTTACACTTACAATGAGTGAGCGGGCCTCTTAAGGGGAATATCCTGATTATCGTTGACACCAATAATACGCTGCTGGTAGCCCTCACGGGCATAGGTCCAATAAAAATAGAAAAACATTAGATATTATAGCTATTGATGTCAAATTAGGACTTGTAGGCCTTATACATACATACATACATATGTAGCCATACAAATATTCATATAATTGCACACTCTTTAAAATAACGAGCAGCAGAGAGAGAGCAGATCGATCATATCATACTTGCGCGCTTACTCTCACATTTGCTTGGGAAACCTATCTTTGCAAATAATGTTCAACTGTATGCGTAAAACAGATGTGTAAGGCTAGTAAGTGTGAGTTTTTCCACGCACACTTTAATGAGTATTCTGCATTGTATGTACATGTTTACATACATATATAAACATTTACCCGTGTTGTCAAGCTTAATTTTTATTTAAATAAATTGTAAAAATATATTCTTAATAATTTATTTTGCCAATGCACTTTGATGTTTAGACTGTATGAAATATAAATATT
>JAWNOY010000382.1:0-34725 GCA_035045545.1 Drosophila gaucha
ATAAATTGCATTTTCTGAGAGTTCTTCACTTAAAAATGAAATCTCTCGCAACTTTGAATGGCTGTTCGTCTGCCAAATTAGCTCCTATCGATAAAAAGTAAAGTTTTTTGAGCTCGTGCTGATCCCCCCTTTATAATGGCGTACACCAGTGACCCTGAACTTGAAGCAGTTTTGAAATAAATTGCATTTTCTGAGAGTTCTTCACTTAAAAATGAAATCTCTCGCAACTTTGAATGGCTGTTCGTCTGCCAAATTAGCTCCTATCGATAAAAAGTAAAGTTTTTTGAGCTCGTGCTGATCCCCCCTTTATAATGGCGTACACCAGTGACCCTGAACTTGAAGCAGTTTTGAAATAAATTGCATTTTCTGAGAGTTCTTCACTTAAAAATGAAATCTCTCGCAACTTTGAATGGCTGTTCGTCTGCCAAATTAGCTCCTATCGATAAAAAGTAAAGTTTTTTGAGCTCGTGCTGATCCCCCCTTTATAATGGCGTACACCAGTGACCCTGAACTTGAAGCAGTTTTGAAATAAATTGCATTTTCTGAGAGTTCTTCACTTAAAAATGAAATCTCTCGCAACTTTGAATGGCTGTTCGTCTGCCAAATTAGCTCCTATCGATAAAAAGTAAAGTTTTTTGAGCTCGTGCTGATCCCCCCTTTATAATGGCGTACACCAGTGACCCTGAACTTGAAGCAGTTTTGAAATAAATTGCATTTTCTGAGAGTTCTTCACTTAAAAATGAAATCTCTCGCAACTTTGAATGGCTGTTCGTCTGCCAAATTAGCTCCTATCGATAAAAAGTAAAGTTTTTTGAGCTCGTGCTGATCCCCCCTTTATAATGGCGTACACCAGTGACCCTGAACTTGAAGCAGTTTTGAAATAAATTGCATTTTCTGAGAGTTCTTCACTTAAAAATGAAATCTCTCGCAACTTTGAATGGCTGTTCGTCTGCCAAATTAGCTCCTATCGATAAAAAGTAAAGTTTTTTGAGCTCGTGCTGATCCCCCCTTTATAATGGCGTACACCAGTGACCCTGAACTTGAAGCAGTTTTGAAATAAATTGCATTTTCTGAGAGTTCTTCACTTAAAAATGAAATCTCTCGCAACTTTGAATGGCTGTTCGTCTGCCAAATTAGCTCCTATCGATAAAAAGTAAAGTTTTTTGAGCTCGTGCTGATCCCCCCTTTATAATGGCGTACACCAGTGACCCTGAACTTGAAGCAGTTTTGAAATAAATTGCATTTTCTGAGAGTTCTTCACTTAAAAATGAAATCTCTCGCAACTTTGAATGGCTGTTTCCCAAATATCCATCGAAATGGCTGTTCGTCTGCCAAATTAGCTCCTATCGATAAAAAGTAAAGTTTTTTGAGCTCGTGCTGATCCCCCCTTTATAATGGCGTACACCAGTGACCCTGAACTTGAAGCAGTTTTGAAATAAATTGCATTTTCTGAGAGTTCTTCACTTAAAAATGAAATCTCTCGTAATTTTGAATGGCTGTTCGTCTGCCAAATTAGCTCCTATAAAAAAAAAGTAATTTGAGCTCGTGCTGATCCCCCCTTTATAATGGCGTACACCAGTGACCCTGAACTTGAAGCAGTTTTGAAATAAATTGCATTTTCTGAGAGTTCTTCACTTAAAAATGAAATCTCTCGCAACTTTGAATGGCTGTTCGTCTGCCAAATTAGCTCCTATCGATAAAAAGTAAAGTTTTTTGAGCTCGTGCTGATCCCCCTTTATAATGGCGTACACCAGTGACCCTGAACTTGAAGCAGTTTTGAAATAAATTGCATTTTCTGAGAGTTCTTCACTTAAAAATGAAATCTCTCGCAACTTTGAATGGCTGTTCGTCTGCCAAATTAGCTCCTATCGATAAAAAGTAAAGTTTTTTGAGCTCGTGCTGATCCCCCCTTTATAATGGCGTACACCAGTGACCCTGAACTTGAAGCAGTTTTGAAATAAATTGCATTTTCTGAGAGTTCTTCACTTAAAAATGAAATCTCTCGCAACTTTGAATGGCTGTTCGTCTGCCAAATTAGCTCCTATCGATAAAAAGTAAAGTTTTTTGAGCTCGTGCTGATCCCCCCTTTATAATGGCGTACACCAGTGACCCTGAACTTGAAGCAGTTTTGAAATAAATTGCATTTTCTGAGAGTTCTTCACTTAAAAATGAAATCTCTCGCAACTTTGAATGGCTGTTGTCTGCCAAATTAGCTCTATGATAAAAAGTAAGTTTTTCCTTTATAATGGCGTACACCAGTGACCCTGAACTTGAAGCAGTTTTGAAATAAATTGCATTTTCTGAGAGTTCTTCACTTAAAAATGAAATCTCTCGCAACTTTGAATGGCTGTTCGTCTGCCAAATTAGCTCCTATCGATAAAAAGTAAAGTTTTTTGAGCTCGTGCTGATCCCCCCTTTATAATGGCGTACACCAGTGACCCTGAACTTGAAGCAGTTTTGAAATAAATTGCATTTTCTGAGAGTTCTTCACTTAAAAATGAAATCTCTCGCAACTTTGAATGGCTGTTCGTCTGCCAAATTAATTAGTCATATCTGAACCTATAAACAGTGAAAAGTTACATTTTCTGAGCTCGTGCTGTGATTCCCCTTTTATAATGGCGTACACCAGTGACCCTGAACTTGAAGCAGTTTTGAAATAAATTGCATTTTCTGAGAGTTCTTCACTTAAAAATGAAATCTCTCGCAACTTTGAATGGCTGTTCGTCTGCCAAATTAGCTCATATCGATAAAAAGTAAAGTTTTTTGAGCTCGTGCTGATCTCCCCTTTATAATGGCGTACACCAGTGACCCTGAACTTGAAGCAGTTTTGAAATAAATTGCATTTTCTGAGAGTTCTTCACTTAAAAATGAAATTCTCTCGCAACTTTGAATGGCTGTTCGTCTGCCAAATTAGCTCATATCGATAAAAAGTAAAGTTTTTTGAGCTCGTGCTGATCCCCCCTTTATAATGGCGTACACCAGTGACCCTGAACTTGAAGCAGTTTTGAAATAAATTGCATTTTCTGAGAGTTCTTCACTTAAAAATGAAATCTCTCGCAACTTTGAATGGCTGTTCGTCTGCCAAATTAGCTCCTATCGATAAAAAGTAAAGTTTTTTGAGCTCGTGCTGATCCCCCCTTTATAATGGCGTACACCAGTGACCCTGAACTTGAAGCAGTTTTGAAATAAATTGCATTTTCTGAGAGTTCTTCACTTAAAAATGAAATCTCTCGCAACTTTGAATGGCTGTTCGTCTGCCAAATTAGCTCATATCGATAAAAAGTAAAGTTTTGTGCTGATCCCCCTTTATAATGGCGTACACCAGTGACCCTGAACTTGAAGCAGTTTTGAAATAAATTGCATTTTCTGAGAGTTCTTCACTTAAAAATGAAATCTCTCGCAACTTTGAATGGCTGTTCGTCTGCCAAATTAGCTCCTATCGATAAAAAGTAAAGTTTTTTGAGCTCGTGCTGATCCCCCCTTTATAATGGCGTACACCAGTGACCCTGAACTTGAAGCAGTTTTGAAATAAATTGCATTTTCTGAGAGTTCTTCACTTAAAAATGAAATCTCTCGCAACTTTGAATGGCTGTTCGTCTGCCAAATTAGCTCCTATCGATAAAAAGTAAAGTTTTTTGAGCTCGTGCTGATCCCCCCTTTATAATGGCGTACACCAGTGACCCTGAACTTGAAGCAGTTTTGAAATAAATTGCATTTTCTGAGAGTTCTTCACTTAAAAATGAAATCTCTCGCAACTTTGAATGGCTGTTCGTCTGCCAAATTAGCTCCTATCGATAAAAAGTAAAGTTTTTTGAGCTCGTGCTGATCCCCCCTTTATAATGGCGTACACCAGTGACCCTGAACTTGAAGCAGTTTTGAAATAAATTGCATTTTCTGAGAGTTCTTCACTTAAAAATGAAATCTCTCGTCAACTATTGAATGGCTGTTCGTCTGCCAAATTAGCTCCTCTCGATAAAAAGTAAAAGTTTAATTTGAGCTGTGCTGATCCCCCCTTTATAATGGCGTACACCAGTGACCCTGAACTTGAAGCAGTTTTGAAATAAATTGCATTTTCTGAGAGTTCATCACTTAAAAATGAAATCTCTCGCAACTTTGAATGGCTGTTCGTCTGCCAAATTAGCTCCTATCGATAAAAAGTAAAGTTTTTTGAGCTCGTGCTGATCCCCCCTTTATAATGGCGTACACCAGTGACCCTGAACTTGAAGCAGTTTTGAAATAAATTGCATTTTCTGAGAGTTCTTCACTTAAAAATGAAATCTCTCGCAACTTTGAATGGCTGTTCGTCTGCCAAATTAGCTCCTATCGATAAAAAGTAAAGTTTTTTGAGCTCGTGCTGATCCCCCCTTTATAATGGCGTACACCAGTGACCCTGAACTTGAAGCAGTTTTGAAATAAATTGCATTTTCTGAGAGTTCTTCACTAAAAATGAAATCTCTCGCAACTCCCCCTTTATAATGGCGTACACCAGTGACCCTGAACTTGAAGCAGTTTTGAAATAAATTGCATTTTCTGAGAGTTCTTCACTAAAAATGAAATCTCTCGCAACTTTGAATGGCTGTTCGTCTGCCAAATTAGCTCCTATCGATGAAAAGTAAAGTTTTTTGAGCTCGTGCTGATCCCCCCTTTATAATGGCGTACACCAGTGACCCTGAACTTGAAGCAGTTTTGAAATAAATTGCATTTTCTGAGAGTTCTTCACTTAAAAATGAAATCTCTCGCAACTTTGAATGGCTGTTCGTCTGCCAAATTAGCTCCTATCGATAAAAAATAAAGTTTTTGGGCTGATCCCCCCTTTATAATGGCGTACACCAGTGACCCTGAACTTGAAGCAGTTTTGAAATAAATTGCATTTTCTGAGAGTTCTTCACTTAAAAATGAAATCTCTCGCAACTTTGAATGGCTGTTCGTCTGCCAAATTAGCTCCTATCGATAAAAAGTAAAGTTTTTTGAGCTCGTGCTGATCCCCCCTTTATAATGGCGTACACCAGTGACCCTGAACTTGAAGCAGTTTTGAAATAAATTGCATTTTCTGAGAGTTCTTCACTTAAAAATGAAATCTCTCGCAACTTTGAATGGCTGTTCGTCTGCCAAATTAGCTCCTATCGATAAAAAGTAAAAGTTTTTTGAGCTCGTGCTGATCCCCCCTTTATAATGGCGTACACCAGTGACCCTGAACTTGAAGCAGTTTTGAAATAAATTGCATTTTCTGAGAGTTCATCACTTAAAAATGAAATCTCTCGCAACTTTGAATGGCTGTTCGTCTGCCAAATTAGCTCCTATCGATGAAAAATGAAAAGTTTTTTGAGCTCGTGCTGATCCCCCCTTTATAATGGCGTACACCAGTGACCCTGAACTTGAAGCAGTTTTGAAATAAATTGCATTTTCTGAGAGTTCTTCACTTAAAAATGAAATCTCTCGCAACTTTGAATGGCTGTTCGTCTGCCAAATTAGCTCCTATCGATAAAAAGTAAAGTTTTTGGAGCTCGTGCTGATCCCCCCTTTATAATGGCGTACACCAGTGACCCTGAACTTGAAGCAGTTTTGAAATAAATTGCATTTTCTGAGAGTTCTTCACTAAAAATGAAATCTCTCGCAACTTTGAATGGCTGTTCGTCTGCCAAATTAGCTCCTATCGATAAAAAGTAAAGTTTTTTGGGCTGATCCCCCCTTTATAATGGCGTACACCAGTGACCCTGAACTTGAAGCAGTTTTGAAATAAATTGCATTTTCTGAGAGTTCTTCACTTAAAAATGAAATCTCTCGCAACTTTGATCAATGGCTGTTCGTCTGCCAAATTAGCTCCTATCGATAAAAAGTAAAGTTTTTTGAGCTCGTGCTGATCCCCCCTTTATAATGGCGTACACCAGTGACCCTGAACTTGAAGCAGTTTTGAAATAAATTGCATTTTCTGAGAGTTCTTCACTTAAAAATGAAATCTCTCGCAACTTTGAATGGCTGTTCGTCTGCCAAATTAGCTCCTATCGATAAAAAATAAAGTTTTTTGGCTGATCCCCCTTTATAATGGCGTACACCAGTGACCCTGAACTTGAAGCAGTTTTGAAATAAATTGCATTTTCTGAGAGTTCTTCACTTAAAAATGAAATCTCTCGCAACTTTGAATGGCTGTTCGTCTGCCAAATTAGCTCCTATCGATAAAAAGTAAAGTTTTTTGAGCTCGTGCTGATCCCCCCTTTATAATGGCGTACACCAGTGACCCTGAACTTGAAGCAGTTTTGAAATAAATTGCATTTTCTGAGAGTTCTTCACTTAAAAATGAAATCTCTCGCAACTTTGAATGCCAAATTAGCTCCTATCGATAAAAAGTAAAGTTTTTTGAGCTCGTGCTGATCCCCCCTTTATAATGGCGTACACCAGTGACCCTGAACTTGAAGCAGTTTTGAAATAAATTGCATTTTCTGAGAGTTCTTCACTTAAAAATGAAATCTCTCGCAACTTTGAATGGCTGTTCGTCTGCCAAATTAGCTCCTATCGATAAAAAGTAAAGTTTTTTGAGCTCGTGCTGATCCCCCCTTTATAATGGCGTACACCAGTGACCCTGAACTTGAAGCAGTTTTGAAATAAATTGCATTTTCTGAGAGTTCATCACTAAAAATTAAAAATGAAATCTCTCGCAACTTTGAATGGCTGTTCGTCTGCCAAATTAGCTCCTATCGATAAAAAGTAAAGTTTTTTGAGCTCGTGCTGATTCCCCCTTTATAATGGCGTACACCAGTGACCCTGAACTTGAAGCAGTTTTGAAATAAATTGCATTTTCTGAGAGTTCTTCACTTAAAAATGAAATCTCTCGCAACTTTGAATGGCTGTTCGTCTGCCAAATTAGCTCCTATCGATAAAAAGTAAAGTTTTTTGAGCTCGTGCTGATCCCCCTTTATAATGGCGTACACCAGTGACCCTGAACTTGAAGCAGTTTTGAAATAAATTGCATTTTCTGAGAGTTCTTCACTAAAAATGAAATCTCTCGCAACTTTGAATGGCTGTTCGTCTGCCAAATTAGCTCCTATCGATAAAAAGAATCTGATCCCCCCTTTATAATGGCGTACACCAGTGACCCTGAACTTGAAGCAGTTTTGAAATAAATTGCATTTTCTGAGAGTTCATCACTTAAAAATGAAATCTCTCGCAACTTTGAATGGCTGTTCGTCTGCCAAATTAGCTCCTATCGATAAAAAGTAAAGTTTTTTGAGCTCGTGCTGATCCCCCTTTATAATGGCGTACACCAGTGACCCTGAACTTGAAGCAGTTTTGAAATAAATTGCATTTTCTGAGAGTTCTTCACTTAAAAATGAAATCTCTCGCAACTTTGAATGGCTGTTCGTCTGCCAAATTAGCTCCTATCGATAAAAAGTAAAGTTTTTTGAGCTCGTGCTGATCCCCCCTTTATAATGGCGTACACCAGTGACCCTGAACTTGAAGCAGTTTTGAAATAAATTGCATTTTCTGAGAGTTCTTCACTTAAAAATGAAATCTCTCGCAACTTTGAATGGCTGTTCGTCTGCCAAATTAGCTCCTATCGATAAAAAGTAAAGTTTTTTGAGCTCGTGCTGATCCCCCCTTTATAATGGCGTACACCAGTGACCCTGAACTTGAAGCAGTTTTGAAATAAATTGCATTTTCTGAGAGTTCTTCACTTAAAAATGAAATTTGAGAGGGGGGATGAATTGAAGAGTTTGAAATAAATTGATTTTTGGGTTTATAAAATGAAATCTCTCGCAACTTTGAATGGCTGTTCGTCTGCCAAATTAGCTCCTATCGATAAAAAGTAAAGTTTTTTGAGCTCGTGCTGATCCCCCTTTTATAATGGCGTACACCAGTGACCCTGAACTTGAAGCAGTTTTGAAATAAATTGCATTTTCTGAGAGTTCTTCACTTAAAAATGAAATCTCTCGCAACTTTGAATGGCTGTTCGTCTGCCAAATTAGCTCCTATCGATAAAAAGTAAAGTTTTTTGAGCTCGTGCTGATCCCCCCTTTATAATGGCGTACACCAGTGACCCTGAACTTGAAGCAGTTTTGAAATAAATTGCATTTTCTGAGAGTTCTTCACTTAAAAATGAAATTTGAATTGAAGATTTGAAATAAATTGCATTTTCTGAGAGTTCTTCATTAAAAATGAAATCTCTCGCAACTTTGAATGGCTGTTCGTCTGCCAAATTAGCTCCTATCGATAAAAAGTAAAGTTTTTTGAGCTCGTGCTGATCCCCCCTTTATAATGGCGTACACCAGTGACCCTGAACTTGAAGCAGTTTTGAAATAAATTGCATTTTCTGAGAGTTCTTCACTTAAAAATGAAATCTCTCGCAACTTTGAATGGCTGTTCGTCTGCCAAATTAGCTCCTATCGATAAAAAGTAAAGTTTTTTGAGCTCGTGCTGATCCCCCCTTTATAATGGCGTACACCAGTGACCCTGAACTTGAAGCAGTTTTGAAATAAATTGCATTTTCTGAGAGTTCTTCACTTAAAAATGAAATCTCTCGCAACTTTGAATGGCTGTTCGTCTGCCAAATTAGCTCCTATCGATAAAAAGTAAAGTTTTTTGAGCTCGTGCTGATCCCCCCTTTATAATGGCGTACACCAGTGACCCTGAACTTGAAGCAGTTTTGAAATAAATTGCATTTTCTGAGAGTTCATCACTTAAAAATGAAATCTCTCGCAACTTTGAATGGCTGTTCGTCTGCCAAATTAGCTCCTATCGATAAAAAGTAAAGTTTTTTGAGCTCGTGCTGATCCCCCCTTTATAATGGCGTACACCAGTGACCCTGAACTTGAAGCAGTTTTGAAATAAATTGCATTTTCTGAGAGTTCTTCACTTAAAAATGAAATCTCTCGCAACTTTGAATGGCTGTTCGTCTGCCAAATTAGCTCCTATCGATAAAAAGTAAAGTTTTTTGAGCTCGTGCTGATCCCCCCTTTATAATGGCGTACACCAGTGACCCTGAACTTGAAGCAGTTTTGAAATAAATTGCATTTTCTGAGAGTTCATCACTTAAAAATGAAATCTCTCGCAACTTTGAATGGCTGTTTCGTCTGCCAAATTAGCTCCTATCGATAAAAAGTAAAGTTTTTTGAGCTCGTGCTGATCCCCCCTTTATAATGGCGTACACCAGTGACCCTGAACTTGAAGCAGTTTTGAAATAAATTGCATTTTCTGAGAGTTCTTCACTTAAAAATGAAATCTCTCGCAACTTTGAATGGCTGTTCACCAGTCTGCCAAATTAAGCATTTATCGAAATAAATTGCATTTTTTGAGAGTCTCTTTTGCTGATCCCCCCTTTATAATGGCGTACACCAGTGACCCTGAACTTGAAGCAGTTTTGAAATAAATTGCATTTTCTGAGAGTTCTTCATTTAAAAATAAAATCTCTCGCAGCTTTGAATGGCTGTTCGTCTGCCAAATTAGCTCCTATCGATAAAAAGTAAAGTTTTTTGAGCTCGTGCTGATCCCCCTTTTATAATGGCGTACACCAGTGACCCTGAACTTGAAGCAGTTTTGAAATAAATTGCATTTTCTGAGAGTTCTTCACTTAAAAATGAAATCTCTCGCAACTTTGAATGGCTGTTCGTCTTGCCAAGTTAGCTCCTATCGATAAAAAGTAAAGTTTTTTGAGCTCGTGCTGATCCCCCCTTTATAATGGCGTACACCAGTGACCCTGAACTTGAAGCAGTTTTGAAATAAATTGCATTTTCTGAGAGTTCTTCACTTAAAAATGAAATCTCTCGCAACTTTGAATGGCTGTTCGTCTGCCAAATTAGCTCCTATCGATAAAAAGTAAAGTTTTTTGAGCTCGTGCTGATCCCCCCTTTATAATGGCGTACACCAGTGACCCTGAACTTGAAGCAGTTTTGAAATAAATTGCATTTTCTGAGAGTTCTTCACTTAAAAATGAAATCTCTCGCAACTTTGAATGGCTGTTCGTCTGCCAAATTAGCTCCTATCGATAAAAAGTAAAGTTTTTTGAGCTCGTGCTGATCCCCCCTTTATAATGGCGTACACCAGTGACCCTGAACTTGAAGCAGTTTTGAAATAAATTGCATTTTCTGAGAGTTCTTCACTTAAAAATGAAATCTCTCGCAACTATTGAATGGCTGTTCGTCTGACCAAATTAGCTCCTCTCAGATCATAAATAAAAATTTAAGTTCGTTGAGCTCGTGCTGATCCCCCCTTTATAATGGCGTACACCAGTGACCCTGAACTTGAAGCAGTTTTGAAATAAATTGCATTTTCTGAGAGTTCATCACTTAAAAATGAAATCTCTCGCAACTTTGAATGGCTGTTCGTCTGCCAAATTAGCTCCTATCGATAAAAAGTAAAGTTTTTTGAGCTCGTGCTGATCCCCCCTTTATAATGGCGTACACCAGTGACCCTGAACTTGAAGCAGTTTTGAAATAAATTGCATTTTCTGAGAGTTCTTCACTTAAAAATGAAATCTTCGCATTGAATGTTGTAATAAAAATTCCTGAATTGAAGCAGTTTGAAATAAATTGCATTTTCTGAGAGTTCTTCATTAAAAATGAAATCTCTCGCAACTTTGAATGGCTGTTCGTCTGCCAAATTAGCTCCTATCGATAAAAAGTAAAGTTTTTTGAGCTCGTGCTGATCCCCCCTTTATAATGGCGTACACCAGTGACCCTGAACTTGAAGCAGTTTTGAAATAAATTGCATTTTCTGAGAGTTCTTCACTTAAAAATGAAATCTCTCGCAACTTTGAATGGCTGTTCGTCTGCCAAATTAGCTCCTATCGATAAAAAGTAAAGTTTTTTGAGCTCGTGCTGATCCCCCCTTTATAATGGCGTACACCAGTGACCCTGAACTTGAAGCAGTTTTGAAATAAATTGCATTTTCTGAGAGTTCTTCACTTAAAAATGAAATCTCTCGCAACTTTGAATGGCTGTTCGTCTGCCAAATTAGCTCCTATCGATAAAAAGTAAAGTTTTTTGAGCTCGTGCTGATCCCCCCTTTATAATGGCGTACACCAGTGACCCTGAACTTGAAGCAGTTTTGAAATAAATTGCATTTTCTGAGAGTTCATCACTTAAAAATGAAATCTCTCGCAACTTTGAATGGCTGTTCGTCTGCCAAATTAGCTCCTATCGATAAAAAGTAAAGTTTTTTGAGCTCGTGCTGATCCCCCCTTTATAATGGCGTACACCAGTGACCCTGAACTTGAAGCAGTTTTGAAATAAATTGCATTTTCTGAGAGTTCTTCACTTAAAAATAAAACTCTATCGCAACTTTAGAATGGCTGTTCACCAGAATCTGCCAACTTGAAGCAGTTATCGAAATAAATTGCATTTTTTAAAAGTTCTTCACTAAAAATGAAATCTTGCTGATCCCCCTTTTATAATGGCGTACACCAGTGACCCTGAACTTGAAGCAGTTTTGAAATAAATTGCATTTTCTGAGAGTTCTTCACTTAAAAATGAAATCTCTCGCAACTTTGAATGGCTGTTCGTCTGCCAAATTAGCTCCTATCGATAAAAAGTAAAGTTTTTTGAGCTCGTGCTGATCCCCCTTTTATAATGGCGTACACCAGTGACCCTGAACTTGAAGCAGTTTTGAAATAAATTGCATTTTCTGAGAGTTCTTCACTTAAAAATGAAATCTCTCGCAACTTTGAATGGCTGTTCGTCTGCCAAATTAGCTCCTATCGATAAAAAGTAAAGTTTTTTGAGCTCGTGCTGATCCCCCTTTTATAATGGCGTACACCAGTGACCCTGAACTTGAAGCAGTTTTGAAATAAATTGCATTTTCTGAGAGTTCATCACTTAAAAATGAAATCTCTCGCAACTTTGAATGGCTGTTCGTCTGCCAAATTAGCTCCTATCGATAAAAAGTAAAGTTTTTTGAGCTCGTGCTGATCCCCCCTTTATAATGGCGTACACCAGTGACCCTGAACTTGAAGCAGTTTTGAAATAAATTGCATTTTCTGAGAGTTCATCACTTAAAAATGAAATCTCTCGCAACTTTGAATGGCTGTTCGTCTGCCAAATTAGCTCCTATCGATAAAAAGTAAAGTTTTTTTAGCTCGTGCTGATCCCCCCTTTATAATGGCGTACACCAGTGACCCTGAACTTGAAGCAGTTTTGAAATAAATTGCATTTTCTGAGAGTTCATCACTTAAAAATGAAATCTTTCGCATTTGATGGTTTGTCTTTTTTTTTTTTTCCTGAACTTGAAGCAGTTTTGAAATAAATTGCATTTTCTGAGAGTTCATCATTCAAAAATGAAATCTCTCGCAACTTTGAATGGCTGTTCGTCTGCCAAATTAGCTCCTATCGATAAAAAGTAAAGTTTTTTGAGCTCGTGCTGATCCCCCCTTTATAATGGCGTACACCAGTGACCCTGAACTTGAAGCAGTTTTGAAATAAATTGCATTTTCTGAGAGTTCTTCACTTAAAAATGAAATCTCTCGCAACTTTGAATGGCTGTTCGTCTGCCAAATTAGCTCCTATCGATAAAAAGTAAAGTTTTTTGAGCTCGTGCTGATCCCCCCTTTATAATGGCGTACACCAGTGACCCTGAACTTGAAGCAGTTTTGAAATAAATTGCATTTTCTGAGAGTTCATCACTTAAAAATGAAATCTCTCGCAACTTTGAATGGCTGTTCGTCTGCCAAATTAGCTCCTATCGATAAAAAGTAAAGTTTTTTGAGCTCGTGCTGATCCCCCCTTTATAATGGCGTACACCAGTGACCCTGAACTTGAAGCAGTTTTGAAATAAATTGCATTTTCTGAGAGTTCATCACTTAAAAATGAAATCTCTCGCAACTTTGAATGGCTGTTCGTCTGCCAAATTAGCTCCTATCGATAAAAAGTAAAGTTTTTTGAGCTCGTGCTGATCCTCCCTTTATAATGGCGTACACCAGTGACCCTGAACTTGAAGCAGTTTTGAAATAAATTGCATTTTCTGAGAGTTCATCACTTAAAAATGATCCCCCTTTTATAATGGCGTACACCAGTGACCCTGAACTTGAAGCAGTTTTGAAATAAATTGCATTTTCTGAGAGTTCATCACTTAAAAATGAAATCTCTCGCAACTTTGAATGGCTGTTCGTCTTGCCAAATTAGCTCCTATCGATAAAAAGTAAAGTTTTTTGAGCTCGTGCTGATCCCCCCTTTATAATGGCGTACACCAGTGACCCTGAACTTGAAGCAGTTTTGAAATAAATTGCATTTTCTGAGAGTTCATCACTAAAAAATGAAATCTCTCGCAACTTTGAATGGCTGTTCGTCTGCCAAATTAGCTCCTATCGATAAAAAGTAAAGTTTTTTGAGCTCGTGCTGATCCCCCTTTTATAATGGCGTACACCAGTGACCCTGAACTTGAAGCAGTTTTGAAATAAATTGCATTTTCTGAGAGTTCATCACTTAAAAATGAAATCTCTCGCAACTTTGAATGGCTGTTCGTCTGCCAAATTAGCTCCTATCGATAAAAAGTAAAGTTTTTTGAGCTCGTGCTGATCCCCCCTTTATAATGGCGTACACCAGTGACCCTGAACTTGAAGCAGTTTTGAAATAAATTGCATTTTCTGAGAGTTCATCACTTAAAAATGAAATCTCTCGCAACTTTGAATGGCTGTTCGTCTGCCAAATTAGCTCCTATCGATAAAAAGTAAAGTTTTTTGAGCTCGTGCTGATCCCCCTTTTATAATGGCGTACACCAGTGACCCTGAACTTGAAGCAGTTTTGAAATAAATTGCATTTTCACTAAAAATGAAATCTTGATTTCTGATCCCCCCTTTATAATGGCGTACACCAGTGACCCTGAACTTGAAGCAGTTTTGAAATAAATTGCATTTTCTGAGAGTTCATCATTCTAAAATGAAATCTCTCGCAACTTTGAATGGCTGTTCGTCTGCCAAATTAGCTCCTATCGATAAAAAGTAAAGTTTTTTGAGCTCGTGCTGATCCCCCCTTTATAATGGCGTACACCAGTGACCCTGAACTTGAAGCAGTTGTGAAATAAATTGCATTTTCTGAGAGTTCATCACTTAAAAATGAAATCTCTCGCAACTTTGAATGGCTGTTCGTCTGCCAAATTAGCTCCTATCGATAAAAAGTAAAGTTTTTTGAGCTCGTGCTGATCCCCCCTTTATAATGGCGTACACCAGTGACCCTGAACTTGAAGCAGTTTTGAAATAAATTGCATTTTCTGAGAGTTCATCACTTAAAAATGAAATCTTCGCAATTTGATGTTGTTGATGTTTTATTTTTGATTCCCCTTTTATAATGGAGTACACCAGTGACCCTGAACTTGAAGCAGTTGTGAAATAAATTGCATTTTCTGAGAGTTCATCATTTAAAAATGAAATCTCTCGCAACTTTGAATGGCTGTTTTCGTTTTTTTAGCTTGTGCTGATTCCCCCTTTATAATGGTGTGAGAACAATATGATGCCAGGAGTTATATATATATATATTAGGCATTATATTAACGGCCAGCTCCTCCAGCAAACTCCATAACGGTTGGAGTACCCGCTCGCCGAACGCGACACGCGCCAGGATGGCTCTCTGTCGCACTCGGCTATTCAGCAATGGGCTCGTGTCGCAACCAGACGACAACGGGCCGTTAGCCGTACCGTTCCGAATGCCGCGATAGGACGCCGCCGCGCGACAACGGCGAATGGAATGTTCTGGACGATCGCGTGATGGCACCGTTAAGCGGACACGAGCACCATCAGCAGGCCCTTTCCGCACGAAGCAGGCCTGCCGTGGCATATAAAAGGAGAAAATGCAGCCGACATGCGGAGAAGATTATTACAAGTGAAAGTGAACAGAAGTAAAAGTGCCAGCAACGCAAGTGCCAGTGAAAGTGATCATCGAGCGACATCGAGGGATACGCAAGGACATCGAAGGACATCAGAACACACCACGGACCTCCCCGAAGGACATTCAGCACAACTGCCCCAAGACAGGACATTGGTGGACAGTCTAGCAGTTAGTTAGCTTTGGCAAATCTTGGAGTGAGTGAGTGCTATTTGCGCCGTAGCTGTGCGTACTCGAGTGAGTACGCAGTCTCTTACGAATACTCGGAGTGTTAAGGTGAATCCGTAGTAGGAGAGTGTATGATATCGTGCGGATCGCCGGAGTTCAGAAGCGTATCCTGGCGATAACCCGGTGTGCCCAGAGCGAATCCTGAGCGTGTAAGAGAGACGTAGCGCACTCGGAAAGCCGGAGTGCCTCGCAAATAGCGAATCACGAAGCCAAGTGTGCTCATAGGAGGCGAATCCTTGCGGATAGCAGGAGTGTCTTAGGCAGGAATAAACAGTTGTACAAATACTTAGAAATAAGCCAATCAAAGCCCAAAATATACCGCTAAACTCAAACTATAACAAGACTTATTACTATCGCAGGTGTCTACAATTATAAATATTGTTGACGCGAACTCACAGCCGACTGAAACTCAGCCCGGCTTAGACTCGGAATAACCGAAGGTTCGTTACAACTGGCGCCCAATGTGGTGCGTGGCAGCTCGCTACTATTGGCCCGGGCTGTCAGGGATGTGCGCCATTGTACAGAAATGCGAACTGTGTCGCGGTTAAGCCGAGCAACTAGGTGCGGGAGTCCCTGAGGAGCGTGGGCCCCGTGTGCGCCGACTTCGTGGGACCTCTGCCTAGGTCCAAGCATGGGAATACCTGCTAGTGGTGTTCGTCGACAGATTCTCCAAGTGGACGGAAATGGTGCCCTCCGAAGCGCTAACACAGCGACGCTGCAAAAAGCATTTCGCGAGCGGATCTTGGCCCGATTCGGGGCACCCAAGGTGCTATCACTGATAATGGGACACAATCCTAGCCGAGCATTAAAACTTTTTGGGGAGTGGGAAAGCGGCGCGAAAACCGACTGAGCGGCGCGCATAGCAACAGCGGATTCAGCGATAAGGCGAGGCTGGTAGAAGAGTGCGACCGAGAAAAGAGAGGGCACAAAGGAACCGCTAGGCGCCACCGACGCCACACTAGAAGGGTATAAAAGGGGCCGCTGGCACGAGCTCGGCCTATTCAAAAACAATATGGAACACAAAAGGAGCAGTCTCAGCAACAGCGGCCGGCGCCGATACGGCGTCGGTAAAGTTCCCCGGCAATCCTCGCCTGTTAGCCAGCGATATTGCTGGAGCTGCAGGCGGACGAGGAGAAGGGCGGTACTGACGGTGTCGCAGGTCGGGCCGCGACCGTGGTCCGTCGACCACTGTCGACTGCCATTTCCCCGCGGAAGGCGGGAGAAGTTAGGCGGCCAGCCTCTTACGGTGTGGACATCACCGGACTGGAGGAGCCAGCGCCATCACCGGGTCTGGGCAAGTCAGAGAGAGCGGAACGAGGGGGATGGGCGACGCCTGGTGAGGCGAGGATGGGCAACGCAGCCTCGCCATCTGGCCGGGCGACGAACGCGCGAGGTGGGCGACGCCTCAGTCCGATGCGAGGTGGGGATCCGGCGGCCGCAACATACGTGCCGGACTGGGAAAGTGATGGGCCCTGCATCAAAAATGGGAGATTTCGCCGCTGGCACGTGGGGCCGGCCGACCTACCGCCAGGAGGCCGACATCGGCGAGGCGGTGGTCATTTCCGATTCGGAGGAGTCAGGAGCGGAAGCGGCAGAGGCGACGTGATCGTCATCTCGTCGGACTCGAAGGAGAGGTGGGCCGGAGCCCCGACGGTCGCGTGGCGACGAAAGTCGAAGATCCGCGATGGCTTCGTGTGCCACGAAGTCCAGGTGGAGATTTGCTGGCGAGAGGGGTCGAGGCGTGGCGCAGGCTTTTCGCTGGAGGAACAGCAGCAGCAGTATCAGCCACCGCAACAACAACAACAACAGCGCAGCATCAGCGACAGCAGCAGTCTCCTCATCATAATGACGTACACCAGTGACCCTGAACTTGAAGCAGTTGTGAAATAAATTGCATTTTCTAAGAGTTCATCACTCAAAAATGAAATCTCTCGCAACTTTGAATGGCTGTTTCTCGGCCAAATGAACTCCTATCGATGAAAAGTACAGTTTTGTGAGCTTGTGCTGATCCCCCCTTTATAATGGCGTACACCAGTCACCCTGAACTTGAAGCAGTTGTGAAATAAATTGCATTTTCTGAGAGTTCTTCACTCAAAAATGAAATCTCTCGCAACTTTGAATGGCTGTTCTCTTGGCCAAATTAACTCCTATCGATGAAAAGTAAAGTTTTTTGAGCTCGTGCTGATCCCCCTTTTATAATGGAGTACACCAGTCACCCTGAACTTGAAGCAGTTTTGAAATAAATTGCATTTTCTAAGAGTTCATCACTCAAAAATGAAATCTTTCGCAACTTTGAATGGCTGTTTCTCGTCCAAATGAACTCCTATCGATGAAAAGTACAATTTTTTGAGCTCGTGCTGATCCCCCCTTTATAATGGAGTACACCAGTCACCCTGAACTTGAAGCAGTTTTGAAATAAATTGCATTTTCTGAGAGTTCATCACTCAAAAATGAAATCTTTCGCAACTTTGAATGGCTGTTTCTCGTCCAAATTATCTCCTATCGATGAAAAGTACAGTTTTTTGAGCTCGTGCTGATCCCCCCTTTATAATGGAGTACACCAGTCACCCTGAACTTGAAGCAGTTGTGAAATAAATTGCATTTTCTGAGAGTTCTTCACTCAAAAATGAAATCTCTCGCAACTTTGAATGGCTGTTCGTCTGCCAAATTAGCTCCTATCGATGAAAAGTAAAGTTTTTTGAGCTCGTGCTGATCCCCCTTTATAATGGCGTACACCAGTCACCCTGAACTTGAAGCAGTTTTGAAATAAATTGCATTTTCTGAGAGTTCATCACTCAAAAATGAAATCTCTCGCAACTTTGAATGGCTGTTTCTCGTCCAAATGAACTCCTATCGATGAAAAGTACAATTTTTTGAGCTCGTGCTGATCCCCCCTTTATAATGGAGTACACCAGTCACCCTGAACTTGAAGCAGTTTTGAAATAAATTGCATTTTCTGAGAGTTCATCACTCAAAAATGAAATCTCTCGCAACTTTGAATGGCTGTTTGTCGTCCAAATGAACTCCTATCGATAAAAAGTAAAGTTTTTTGAGCTCGTGCTGATCCCCCCTTTATAATGGCGTACACCAGTGACCCTGAACTTGAAGCAGTTGTGAAATAAATTGCATTTTCTGAGAGTTCATCACTCAAAAATGAAATCTCTCGCAACTTTGAATGGCTGTTTCCGTCTGCCAAATTAGCTCCTATCGATAAAAAGTATAATTTTTTGAGCTCGTGCTGATCCCCCCTTTATAATGGAGTACACCAGTCACCCTGAACTTGAAGCAGTTGTGAAATAAATTGCATTTTCTGAGAGTTCATCACTCAAAAATGAAATCTCTCGCAACTTTGAATGGCTGTTCCTCTGCCAAATTAGCTCCTATCGATAAAAAGTAAAGTTTTTTGAGCTCGTGCTGATCCCCCCTTTATAATGGCGTACACCAGTGACCCTGAACTTGAAGCAGTTTTGAAATAAATTGCATTTTCTGAGAGTTCATCACTCAAAAATGAAATCTCTCGCAACTTTGAATGGCTGTTCGTCTGCCAAATTAGCTCTATGATAAAAAGTAAAGTTTTTTGTGATCCCCCTTTTATAATGGCGTACACCAGTGACCCTGAACTTGAAGCAGTTTTGAAATAAATTGCATTTTCTGAGAGTTCATCATTCAAAAATGAAATCTCTCGCAACTTTGAATGGCTGTTTGTCTGCCAAATTAGCTCCTATCGATGAAAAGTAAAGTTTTTTGAGCTCGTGCTGATCCCCCCTTTATAATGGCGTACACCAGTGACCCTGAACTTGAAGCAGTTGTGAAATAAATTGCATTTTCTGAGAGTTCATCACATTAAAATGAAATCTCTCGCAACTTTGAATGGCTGTTCGTCTGCCAAATTAGCTCCTATCGATAAAAAGTAAAGTTTTTTGAGCTCGTGCTGATCCCCTTTAAAGTGTACACCAGTGACCCTGAACTTGAAGCAGTTGTGAAATAAATTGCATTTTCTGAGAGTTCATCACTCAAAAATGAAATCTCTCGCAACTTTGAATGGCTGTTCGTCTGCCAAATTAGCTCCTATCGATAAAAAGTAAAGTTTTTTGAGCTCGTGCTGATCCCCCCTTTATAATGGCGTACACCAGTGACCCTGAACTTGAAGCAGTTTTGAAATAAATTGCATTTTCTGAGAGTTCATCAATCAAAAAAAATCTTTCGCATGAATGGCTGAAAGTTCATCACTCAAAAATGAAATCTCTCGCAACTTTGAATGGCTGTTTGTCGTCCAAATTAGCTCCTATCGATAAAAAGTAAAGTTTTTTGAGCTCGTGCTGATCCCCCCTTTATAATGGCGTACACCAGTGACCCTGAACTTGAAGCAGTTGTGAAATAAATTGCATTTTCTGAGAGTTCATCACTCAAAAATGAAATCTCTCGCAACTTTGAATGGCTGTTTCTCGTCCAAATGAACTCCTATCGATAAAAAGTAAAGTTTTTTGAGCTCGTGCTGATCCCCCCTTTATAATGGCGTACACCAGTGACCCTGAACTTGAAGCAGTTGTGAAATAAATTGCATTTTCTGAGAGTTCATCACTCAAAAATGAAATCTCTCGCAACTTTGAATGGCTGTTTCTCGGCCAAATGAACTCCTATCGATAAAAAGTAAAGTTTTTTGAGCTTGTGCTGATCCCCCCTTTATAATGGCGTACACCAGTGACCCTGAACTTGAAGCAGTTTTGAAATAAATTGCATTTTCTGAGAGTTCATCACTTAAAAATGAAATCTCTCGCAACTTTGAATGGCTGTTCTCTTGTCCAAATTAGCTCCTATCGATAAAAAGTATAGTTTTTTGAGCTCGTGCTGATCCCCCCTTTATAATGGCGTACACCAGTGACCCTGAACTTGAAGCAGTTTTGAAATAAATTGCATTTTCTGAGAGTTCATCACTCAAAAATGAAATCTCTCGCAACTTTGAATGGCTGTTCGTCGTCCAAATTAGCTCCTATCGATAAAAAGTAAAGTTTTTTGAGCTCGTGCTGATCCCCCCTTTATAATGGCGTACACCAGTGACCCTGAACTTGAAGCAGTTGTGAAATAAATTGCATTTTCTGAGAGTTCATCACTTAAAAATGAAATCTCTCGCAACTTTGAATGGCTGTTTCCGTCTGCCAAATTAGCTCCTATCGATAAAAAGTATAATTTTTTGAGCTCGTGCTGATCCCCCCTTTATAATGGCGTACACCAGTGACCCTGAACTTGAAGCAGTTGTGAAATAAATTGCATTTTCTGAGAGTTCATCATCAAAAATAAATCTTCGCAATTGAAGGGTTCATCACTCAAAAATGAAATCTCTCGCAACTTTGAATGGCTGTTTCTCTGCCAAATTAGCTCCTATCGATAAAAAGTAAAGTTTTTTGAGCTCGTGTTGATCCCCCCTTTATAATGGCGTACACCAGTGACCCTGAACTTGAAGCAGTTGTGAAATAAATTGCATTTTCTGAGAGTTCATCGGCCAAATTAACTCCTATCGATGAAAAGTAAAGTTTTTTGAGCTCGTGTTGATCCCCTTTAAGTGTACACCAGTGACCCTGAACTTGAAGCAGTTGTGAAATAAATTGCATTTTCTGAGAGTTCATCACTCAAAAATGAAATCTCTCGCAACTTTGAATGGCTGTTTCTCGTCCAAATTAGCTCCTATCGATAAAAAGTAAAGTTTTTTGAGCTCGTGCTGATCCCCCCTTTATAATGGCGTACACCAGTGACCCTGAACTTGAAGCAGTTTTGAAATAAATTGCATTTTCTGAGAGTTCATCACTCAAAAATGAAATCTCTCGCAACTTTGAATGGCTGTTCTCGTCCAAATTAGCTCCTATCGATAAAAAGTAAAGTTTTTTGAGCTCGTGCTGATCCCCCCTTTATAATGGCGTACACCAGTGACCCTGAACTTGAAGCAGTTTTGAAATAAATTGCATTTTCTGAGAGTTCATCACTCAAAAATGAAATCTCTCGCAACTTTGAATGGCTGTTCTTCGGCCAAATTAGCTCCTATCGATAAAAAGTAAAATTTTTTGAGCTCGTGCTGATCCCCCCTTTATAATGGCGTACACCAGTGACCCTGAACTTGAAGCAGTTTTGAAATAAATTGCATTTTCTGAGAGTTCATCACTCAAAAATGAAATCTCTCGCAACTTTGAATGGCTGTTCGTCTGCCAAATTAGCTCCTATCGATAAAAAGTAAAGTTTTTTAGCTTGTGCTGATTCCCCCTTTATAATGGCGTACACCAGTCACCCTGAACTTAAAGCAGTTCTGAAATAAATTGCATTTTCTGAGAGTTCATCTGCCAAATTAACTCCTATCGATAAAAAGTAAAGTTTTGTGAGCTCGTGCTGATCTTGTACACCAGTGACCCTGAACTTGAAGCAGTTGTGAAATAAATTGCATTTTCTGAGAGTTCTTCACTCAAAAATGAAATCTCTCGCAACTTTGAATGGCTGTTCCTCTGCCAAATTAGCTCCTATCGATGAAAAGTAAAGTTTTTTGAGCTTGTGCTGATCCCCTTTTATAATGGAGTACACCAGTCACCCTGAACTTGAAGCAGTTTTGAAATAAATTGCATTTTCTAAGAGTTCATCACTCAAAAATGAAATCTCTCGCAACTTTGAATGGCTGTTTGTCGTCCAAATTAGCTCCTATCGATAAAAAGTAAAGTTTTTTGAGCTCGTGCTGATCCCCCCTTTATAATGGCGTACACCAGTGACCCTGAACTTGAAGCAGTTTTGAAATAAATTGCATTTTCTGAGAGTTTCTCATTAAAAATGTCATCACTCGCAACTTTGAATGGCTGTTCGTTGCAAATTAGATGAAAAAAGTAAAGTTTTTTCTTGCTGATCCCCCTTTTATAATGGCGTACACCAGTGACCCTGAACTTGAAGCAGTTTTGAAATAAATTCCATTTTCTCAGTGTTCATCATTCAAAAATGAAATCTTTCGCAATTGCATTTTCTGAGAGTTCTTCACTCAAAAATGAAATCTCTCGCAACTTTGAATGGCTGTTTGTCTGCCAAATTAGCTCCTATCGATAAAAAGTAAAGTTTTTTGAGCTCGTGCTGATCCCCCCTTTATAATGGCGTACACCAGTGACCCTGAACTTGAAGCAGTTTTGAAATAAATTGCATTTTTTGAGAGTTCATCACTTAAAAATGAAATCTCTCGCAACTTTGAATGGCTGTTCGTCTGCCAAATTAGCTCCTATCGATAAAAAGAAAAGTTTTTTGGGCCTGGGTGATCCCCCTTTTATAATGGCGTACACCAGTGACCCTGAACTTGAAGCAGTTTTGAAATAAATTGCATTTTCTGAGAGTTCATCACTCAAAAATGAAATCTCTCGCAACTTTGAATGGCTGTTCTTCGGCCAAATTAGCTCCTATCGATGAAAACTATAATTTTTTGAGCTCGTGCTGATCCCTCCTTTATAATGGAGTACACCAGTCACCCTGAACTTGAAGCAGTTTTGAAATAAATTGCATTTTCTGAGAGTTCATCACTCAAAAATGAAATCTCTCGCAACTTTGAATGGCTGTTCGTCTGCCAAATTAGCTCCTATCGATGAAAAGTATAATTTTTTGAGCTCGTGCTGATCCCCCCTTTATAATGGCGTACACCAGTGACCCTGAACTTGAAGCAGTTTTGAAACAAATTGCATTTTCTGAGAGTTCATCACTCAAAAATGAAATCTCTCGCAACTTTGAATGGCTGTTTCGCGTCCAAATGAACTCCTATCGATGAAAAGTACAGTTTTTTGAGCTCGTGCTGATCCCCCCTTTATAATGGCGTACACCAGTCACCCTGAACTCAGTTCGTTATCAGAGTTGGTACCGAACAGACGTGTGTTTCGCTCGCGCATAAAATAAAAGATAACGGTGCTTACAAGCAACGGTATCTTGTTTACGTTTTTGTGCGCTCCGCTTGACGTTTTTTGTTGTTGCTGTGTGCGCAACAGTTAGTTTTTCTTGAGTGTGTGCGTGTGTAAAAACGTTTTACCGCTTGTCGCTTGCGCGTGTGTTCACGTAAATAGTAATTTACTGCTTGTCGCTGCGTGTGTGTAATCTATTTTTAGATTATCTGCACGTGCGCATTATGCCGCCACGTCGGAAGAAGACGGTTGATGGGAAGACGGGTGAGGTGCGTGGGACATCATCTGATGATGATGCGCACGCCTCCGAGTCAATTGCCGAGGTAAGACGGAAAGGGGTGCTGGGTAAACAGCGGTTGAGGAAGGCAGCTTCTGAGACTGCTGTTTGCTCGGTTGGCATGGGTGTGGCGGTGTCTGCTGGAGACTTGAGTGTCTCATGCGGCACCAGTGTAATGGGTGAGGAGGAACGGATTTTTGCTGTTCCTAAGGCAGTCGCCGCTTTGAAAGAGGGCGTACCCGTGGAGGCGGTTGCTCGGCCGAAGGTCAAGCAGGTGCTTGGGAAGCGTAATGGTACATCTGTTGAGAAGATGAAAGCCATAACATCTGCATTAACACGCTGTGTCCTGGATGGTGGGATTTCGCCTAGTGTGTTTGGAGGCGTGCTCAGTCATGTTGCTGAGTACGAGGTAATGATGTTCGAGGTCATAGCGGAGAATGAGCGGCTTAAGGGGCGTTTGGAGGCAGTTGCGCATGCGCCTGCTAGTCCAGCGCCGATACAAATGGCGCACGCTGGGAGGATGGCCCCTATGTCGGCAGTGCCGTTACATCCGGAGATGCCTCGGCCAGTCGAGACCAGGTCCTTGGTGGTCCGCAGCAAGACTGCTGGTAAATCCGCGAAGGACGTGGTCGACCAGGTGGTGAAGGAGATAGGGCCTACCCTTGGTGTGCGCGTGCACGAGGTGAAGCTCTGCGCGACGGTGGCGCGATCATACGCACCCCGACCGTGGCAGAGCGCAAAAAGATTGTGGAGAACACTAAGTTTAGTGAGGTTGGTCTGGAAGTGAGGGTAAATGAGAAGCTAGGCCCCAAAGTTGTTGTTATGGGGGTTCATTCGCGGATCACGCCTGACGAGTTCATGGGTGATCTGTATGAATTGAATCTCAAGGAGAAGATCTCATTTGAGAAATTCAAGCGGGATGTTCGGATGGTCAGCAAGCCCTGGAATGTTGATGTTGATATGGCTATCAATGTCGTTCTGGAGGGCACTGATCTGGCCATACAAACAATTTTGGATGCTGGGCGCTGCTATGTGAAGTGGTTTTCGTTCCGAGTGAGAAATTTTGACCCGGTAGTGGGTTGCTACCGCTGCCTTGGCTTCGACCATAAGGTAGCGGACTGCAGGGCTAAAGAGGACGTTTGCCGTCGCTGTAGCCAAGGTGGTCACCGCGCAGCTCAGTGCACTAATGCACTAAGCTGCCGCAACTGCGCATTCAAAGGTAAGCCGTCTGGGCATCTTATGATGTCCCCGGATTGCCCGGTTTATAGTGCGATTGTAGCGCGGGCGAACGCAAGACATTAATATGTCTTCCAAATTCCTGCAGTTGAATTGTCAGAGGTCGTATGCAGCTATGTGCGATGTGGGTGTGATGATGGTTGAGAGGGGCAGCGTTTTTGCCCTACTGCAGGAACCATATGCGACTTCTGGTTGTGTACGGGGCCTGCCCGCATGTATGCGGGTATTTCCTGACAGTGGGGCCAACTCTGCTGTTGTCGTGAATGATGTCAGTATTGAATGCACTTTAGTGAATTCTACTGACTGGGGTGTGTGTGTAAGCCTTAGCGGCAGTTTTGGCAGGGTCTTTGCAGTCAGTATGTATTGTAAGTTCAGGGATCCCCTTGAACCGTACATAGCGTACTTGGATGAGGTGCTACTACTGGATAGTAGCGTTCCTGTCATCCTTGGTATTGATGCGAATGCATCATCCCCCATGTGGTTCAGCAAGATATCCAGGCGAGCGTCTGGCTATTCGAACCTGCTCGGGGTGAGATGCTGGCCGAGTGGGCTGTATCCCAGGATGTTCGGGTTGTTAACGAACCCAGTGAGTGGTACACGTTTGCGGGTCCGGTGGGTAAAAGTGACATTGATGTCACTTTTGTGAATGAGGTAGCAACGAGAGTGTTTGTCTTTCAATGGCGTGTATTGGGTGGGCTGGGTGTGAGCGATCACAATCCGATCGAGATTGTCTTGCTCATCCAGCGTTGCGTGAAAGTGTGGGAACTCGTTGGCGAACTTGTGGTGTGAGTTGGCCCCTCATGGGTATCGGGTGCGAGAAGCGGCAACGGAAGTTCCGCTGAGTACATTCGAGATGATGAATGTTGATGAGCAGGTCGCTGTGTAAATAGGTGGATGACTAGCGTGAATGATATCTGTTTGAGAGGCACCGAAAGGTCAACCTCAAGCATGTTAAGTGGTGGACGCGGGAGTTGAGCGTTAAGCGGCGGTCGGTCCGGATCTGCGGAAGCGATTCCAAAGAGCCAGATCTGCCAATGCGGATAACGCTGCCCAACTTAGGATTGCATTAGTCGTTGTCTGGCTGAGTATAAGCAAATGCTTATTCGAGTGAAAGAGGATGAGTGGCGCTCCTTCCTGGAGCGCATAAGGACGACCCGTGGGGTCGTGTATAAAATAGTGAGAGGTAGAGGTAGGGAAAGTAATGTGAGTGCCCTCCAAGTCGGTGACATTCAGTTAACGGCTTGGAAGGACTGTATGAAAGTACTTTTGGATGAGTTCTTCCCCAGAGCGGATCGTCAGGATCCACGAGTACCGTGGTCAATCCTGTTGACCCGCTCTTGGAAAATGAGTTGGGGGCGGCTTTTGAGGTTAAAATCAAGGAAGTCGCTGGTTGGATGGATTCACGGGGAAATGTGCAAGAGCATCTGGAAATCTATTCCAACTTTTGAAAGTGTTGTATGAAAAGGTGTGAATGAGGGATATTTCCCCAATGAGTGGAAGTGTGCAAGGTGATTTTGTTGAAGTCGCCTGATAGGATTCGAGCACCTCGATCTATCGGGGCATCAGTTTCTTCCGGTTCTTGGAAAAGTTTGGAAAGGATTATGGTAGAAAGGTTCAGGAGAGAGTGGTGACAAATGTCGATAGGCTTTGGATTAGGAGGGTGAGGTTGAGGACGTGGAGGTTGTGTGATTCTGTTGAGTTAGTAACGAAGTATGTTGGCATTTGTGATTTTAAAGGAGCGTTCGACTACCAAGTTGGGGAGTGTGATGAGAAGATGGAAGAGTTTTGGGGGGAGCGTGTGGTGGAGAGTGAGGGAGGGATGTGGGGGGTGGGGTTGGGTATTGGATGATGGATTTGGCGTGTGTGAATGTGTGCGTATGCGAGATTGCTCATATGGAGGGGGGTGGGGAGAGAGATGAGGGGGGTGAGTGTGATGGGGGTGAATGGGTGAGGGGGAAGAGGTGATGGGGATGTCGGTGACTATTGTAGACTGAACAATGAGAAGGTATGGAGAGTTAAATTTCGGCTTACCTTTGGGAGAGGTGTGTTTCACTCCTATATCTATCTCAAAGGGAGTGGGGGAGTTGGAGGGAGAGGAGGGAGGGGGGGTGAAGGGGGTGTGGAAAGGGGGGGGGAAAGGGGGGAGAAGGGGGGAGAGGAGGGGGGTGGGAGGAGGGAGAGGTGATGGAAATAGGCGGTGGAAAAGAAGAGAGGGGAGAGAGGAGGAAGGAGGGAGAGGGGGAGAAGAAGAGGGGGGAGGAGGGGGAGGGGGAGGGGGAGGGAAGGGAGGAAGAGGAAGGATGAAGAGGTGAGAAGAAGAGAAGGAAAGGGAGAGAGGAGGGAGGGAGGGGGGGAGAGAAGGAAGATAGAGTGAAGTTAGAGTGTAGGAGTAAAGAGGAAAGGAGGGGGGAGGAGGGGGGGGAAAGAGGAAGAAGAGGAGAAAGAAAGAGAGGAGGGGGAGAGAGGAAGAGGAGAGGAGAGGAAAGGGAAGGAGGGAGAGGGGAGGGGGGGGGGGGGGGAAGAAATAAAATTAAAGTAAGTTTTTGAGTTACTCGTGCTGATCTCCCTTATAATCCGTACACCAGTCACCCTGAACTTGAAGCAATTGTGAAATAAATTGCATTTTCTGAGAGTTCATCACTTAAAAACGAAATCTGTCGCAATGTTGAATGGCTGTTCGTCTGCCAAATTAGCTCCTATCGATAAAAAGTAAAGTTTTTTGAGCTTGTGCTGATCCCCCCTTTATAATGGCGTACACCAGTGACCCTGAACTTGAAGCAGTTGTGAAATAAATTGCATTTTCTGAGAGTTCATCACTAAAAATGAAATCTCTCGCAACTTTGAATGGCTGTTCGTCTGCCAAATTAGCTCCTATCGATAAAAAATAAAGTTTTTTGGGCTGTTGATCCCCCCTTTATAATGGCGTACACCAGTGACCCTGAACTTGAAGCAGTTGTGAAATAAATTGCATTTTCTGAGAGTTCATCACTAAAAATGAAATCTCTCGCAACTTTGAATGGCTGTTCGTCTGCCAAATTAGCTCCTATCGATAAAAAGTAAAGTTTTTTGAGCTTGTGCTGATCCCCCCTTTATAATGGCGTACACCAGTGACCCTGAACTTGAAGCAGTTGTGAAATAAATTGCATTTTCTGAGAGTTCTTCACTTAAAAACGAAATCTGTCGCAATGTTGAATGGCTATTCGTCTGCCAAATTAGCTCCTATCGATAAAAAGTAAAGTTTTTTGAGCTTGTGCTGATCCCCCCTTTATAATGGCGTACACCAGTGACCCTGAACTTGAAGCAGTTGTGAAATAAATTGCATTTTCTGAGAGTTCATCACTAAAAATGAAATCTCTCGCAACTTTGAATGGCTGTTCGTCTGCCAAATTAGCTCCTATCGATAAAAAGTAAAGTTTTTTGAGCTCGTGCTGATCCCCCCTTTATAATGGCGTACACCAGTGACCCTGAACTTGAAGCAGTTGTGAAATAAATTGCATTTTCTGAGAGTTCATCACTAAAAATGAAATCTCTCGCAACTTTGAATGGCTGTTCGTCTGCCAAATTAGCTCCTATCGATAAAAAGTAAAGTTTTTTGAGCTCGTGCTGATCCCCCCTTTATAATGGCGTACACCAGTGACCCTGAACTTGAAGCAGTTGTGAAATAAATTGCATTTTCTGAGAGTTCTTCACTTAAAAACGAAATCTGTCGCAACGTTGAATGGCTGTTCGTCTGCCAAATTAGCTCCTATCGATAAAAAGTAAAGTTTTTTGAGCTCGTGCTGATCCCCCCTTTATAATGGCGTACACCAGTGACCCTGAACTTGAAGCAGTTGTGAAATAAATTGCATTTTCTGAGAGTTCATCACTAAAAAGAACAAAAATGAAATCTCTCGCAACTTTGAATGGCTGTTCGTCTGCCAAATTAGCTCCTATCGATAAAAAGTAAAGTTTTTTGAGCTCGTGCTGATCCCCCCTTTATAATGGCGTACACCAGTGACCCTGAACTTGAAGCAGTTGTGAAATAAATTGCATTTTCTGAGAGTTCATCTGTAAATGAACTCCTATCGATAAAAAGTAAAGTTTTTTGAGCTGTGGCAGTGACACCAGTGACCCTGAACTTGAAGCAGTTGTGAAATAAATTGCATTTTCTGAGAGTTCATCACTAAAAATGAAATCTCTCGCAACTTTGAATGGCTGTTCGTCTGCCAAATTAGCTCCTATCGATAAAAAGTAAAGTTTTTTGAGCTCGTGCTGATCCCCCCTTTATAATGGCGTACACCAGTGACCCTGAACTTGAAGCAGTTGTGAAATAAATTGCATTTTCTGAGAGTTCATCACTTAAAAATGAAATCTCTCGCAACTTTGAATGGCTGTTTCGTCTGCCAAATTAGCTCCTATCGATAAAAAGTAAAGTTTTTTGAGCTCGTGCTGATCCCCCCTTTATAATGGCGTACACCAGTGACCCTGAACTTGAAGCAGTTGTGAAATAAATTGCATTTTCTGAGAGTTCATCACTAAAAATGAAATCTCTCGCAACTTTGAATGGCTGTTCGTCTGCCAAATTAGCTCCTATCGATAAAAAGTAAAGTTTTTTGAGCTCGTGCTGATCCCCCCTTTATAATGGCGTACACCAGTGACCCTGAACTTGAAGCAGTTGTGAAATAAATTGCATTTTCTGAGAGTTCATCACTAAAAATGAAATCTCTCGCAACTTTGAATGGCTGTTCGTCTGCCAAATTAGCTCCTATCGATAAAAAGTAAAGTTTTTTGAGCTTGTGCTGATCCCCCCTTTATAATGGCGTACACCAGTGACCCTGAACTTGAAGCAGTTGTGAAATAAATTGCATTTTCTGAGAGTTCATCACTTAAAAATGAAATCTCTCGCAACTTTGAATGGCTGTTCGTCTGCCAAATTAGCTCGTATCGATAAAAAGTAAAATTTTTTGAGCTCGTGCTGATCCCCCCTTTATAATGGCGTACACCAGTGACCCTGAACTTGAAGCAGTTGTGAAATAAATTGCATTTTCTGAGAGTTCATCACTAAAAATGAAATCTCTCGCAACTTTGAATGGCTGTTCGTCTGCCAAATTAGCTCCTATCGATAAAAAGTAAAGTTTTTTGAGCTCGTGCTGATCCCCCCTTTATAATGGCGTACACCAGTGACCCTGAACTTGAAGCAGTTGTGAAATAAATTGCATTTTCTGAGAGTTCTTCACTTAAAAACGAAATCTGTCGCAACTTTGAATGGCTGTTCGTCTGCCAAATTAGCTCCTATCGATAAAAAGTAAAGTTTTTTGAGCTCGTGCTGATCCCCCCTTTATAATGGCGTACACCAGTGACCCTGAACTTGAAGCAGTTGTGAAATAAATTGCATTTTCTGAGAGTTCATCACTAAAAATGAAATCTCTCGCAACTTTGAATGGCTGTTCGTCTGCCAAATTAGCTCCTATCGATAAAAAGTAAAGTTTTTTGAGCTCGTGCTGATCCCCCTTTATAATGGCGTACACCAGTGACCCTGAACTTGAAGCAGTTGTGAAATAAATTGCATTTTCTGAGAGTTCTTCACTAAAAATGAAATCTCTCGCAACTTTGAATGGCTGTTCGTCTGCCAAATTAGCTCCTATCGATAAAAAGTAAAGTTTTTTGAGCTTGTGCTGATCCCCCTTTATAATGGCGTACACCAGTGACCCTGAACTTGAAGCAGTTGTGAAATAAATTGCATTTTCTGAGAGTTCATCACTAAAAATGAAATCTCTCGCAACTTTGAATGGCTGTTCGTCTGCCAAATTAGCTCCTATCGATAAAAAGTAAAGTTTTTTGAGCTCGTGCTGATCCCCCCTTTATAATGGCGTACACCAGTGACCCTGAACTTGAAGCAGTTGTGAAATAAATTGCATTTTCTGAGAGTTCATCACTAAAAATGAAATCTCTCGCAACTTTGAATGGCTGTTCGTCTGCCAAATTAGCTCCTATCGATAAAAAGTAAAGTTTTTTGAGCTCGTGCTGATCCCCCCTTTATAATGGCGTACACCAGTGACCCTGAACTTGAAGCAGTTGTGAAATAAATTGCATTTTCTGAGAGTTCATCACTAAAAATGAAATCTCTCGCAACTTTGAATGGCTGTTCGTCTGCCAAATTAGCTCCTATCGATAAAAAGTAAAGTTTTTTGAGCTCGTGCTGATCCCCCCTTTATAATGGCGTACACCAGTGACCCTGAACTTGAAGCAGTTGTGAAATAAATTGCATTTTCTGAGAGTTCATCACTAAAAATGAAATCTCTCGCAACTTTGAATGGCTGTTCGTCTGCCAAATTAGCTCCTATCGATAAAAAGTAAAGTTTTTTGAGCTCGTGCTGATCCCCCCTTTATAATGGCGTACACCAGTGACCCTGAACTTGAAGCAGTTGTGAAATAAATTGCATTTTCTGAGAGTTCTTCACTTAAAAACGAAATCTGTCGCAACTTTGAATGGCTGTTCGTCTGCCAAATTAGCTCCTATCGATAAAAAGTAAAGTTTTTTGAGCTCGTGCTGATCCCCCCTTTATAATGGCGTACACCAGTGACCCTGAACTTGAAGCAGTTGTGAAATAAATTGCATTTTCTGAGAGTTCATCACTAAAAATGAAATCTCTCGCAACTTTGAATGGCTGTTCGTCTGCCAAATTAGCTCCTATCGATAAAAAGTAAAGTTTTTTGAGCTCGTGCTGATCCCCCCTTTATAATGGCGTACACCAGTGACCCTGAACTTGAAGCAGTTTGAAATAAATTGATTTGTAGATGAATAGTTGTGAAATAAATTGCATTTTCTGAGAGTTCATCACTAAAAATGAAATCTCTCGCAACTTTGAATGGCTGTTCGTCTGCCAAATTAGCTCCTATCGATAAAAAGTAAAGTTTTTTGAGCTCGTGCTGATCCCCCCTTTATAATGGCGTACACCAGTGACCCTGAACTTGAAGCAGTTGTGAAATAAATTGCATTTTCTGAGAGTTCTTCACTTAAAAATGAAATCTCTCGCAACTTTGAATGGCTGTTCGTCTGCCAAATTAGCTCCTATCGATAAAAAGTAAAGTTTTTTGAGCTGGCGTGCGATGCGTCCCCTTTATAATGGCGTACACCAGTGACCCTGAACTTGAAGCAGTTGTGAAATAAATTGCATTTTCTGAGAGTTCATACACTAAAAATGAAATCTCTCGCAACTTTGAATGGCTGTTCGTCTGCCAAATTAGCTCCTATCGATAAAAAGTAAAGTTTTTTGAGCTCGTGCTGATCCCCCCTTTATAATGGCGTACACCAGTGACCCTGAACTTGAAGCAGTTGTGAAATAAATTGCATTTTTGAGAGTTCTCATAAAGAATTTGGGGGGTTAATGGGTAAAGGAGAACTGAAGAGGTAAATTGCATTTTCTGAGAGTTCATCACTAAAAATGAAATCTCTCGCAACTTTGAATGGCTGTTCGTCTGCCAAATTAGCTCCTATCGATAAAAAGTAAAGTTTTTTGAGCTCGTGCTGATCCCCCCTTTATAATGGCGTACACCAGTGACCCTGAACTTGAAGCAGTTGTGAAATAAATTGCATTTTCTGAGAGTTCATCACTAGAAAATGAAATCTCTCGCAACTTTGAATGGCTGTTCGTCTGCCAAATTAGCTCCTATCGATAAAAAGTAAAGTTTTTTGAGCTCGTGCTGATCCCCCTTTATAATGGCGTACACCAGTGACCCTGAACTTGAAGCAGTTGTGAAATAAATTGATTTTCTGAGAGTTCTTCACTAAGAAATCTTGCATTGATCCCCCTTTATAATGGCGTACACCAGTGACCCTGAACTTGAAGCAGTTGTGAAATAAATTGCATTTTCTGAGAGTTCATCACTAAAAATGAAATCTCTCGCAACTTTGAATGGCTGTTCGTCTGCCAAATTAGCTCCTATCGATAAAAAGTAAGTTTTTTGAGCTCGTGCTGATCCCCCTTTTATAATGGCGTACACCAGTGACCCTGAACTTGAAGCAGTTGTGAAATAAATTGCATTTTCTGAGAGTTTATAAAAAAAAAATTTGAATGGCTGTTCGTCTGCCAAATTAGCTCCTATCGATAAAAAGTAAGTTTTTTGAGCTCGTGCTGATCCCCCTTTATAATGGCGTACACCAGTGACCCTGAACTTGAAGCAGTTGTGAAATAAATTGCATTTTCTGAGAGTTCATCACTTAAAAATGAAATCTCTCGCAACTTTGAATGGCTGTTCGTCTGCCAAATTAGCTCCTATCGATAAAAAGTAAAGTTTTTTGAGCTCGTGCTGATCCCCCTTTATAATGGCGTACACCAGTGACCCTGAACTTGAAGCAGTTGTGAAATAAATTGCATTTTCTGAGAGTTCTTCACTAAAAATGAAATCTCTCGCAACTTTGAATGGCTGTTCGTCTGCCAAATTAGCTCCTATCGATAAAAAGTAAAGTTTTTTGAGCTCGTGCTGATCCCCCCTTTATAATGGCGTACACCAGTGACCCTGAACTTGAAGCAGTTGTGAAATAAATTGCATTTTCTGAGAGTTCTTCACTTAAAAAAAAAGAAATCATCTCGAACTTTGAATGGCTGTTCGTCTGCCAAATTAGCTCCTATCGATAAAAAGTAAAGTTTTTTGAGCTCGTGCTGATCCCCCCTTTATAATGGCGTACACCAGTGACCCTGAACTTGAAGCAGTTGTGAAATAAATTGCATTTTCTGAGAGTTCATCACTAAAAATGAAATCTCTCGCAACTTTGAATGGCTGTTCGTCTGCCAAATTAGCTCCTATCGATAAAAAGTAAAGTTTTTTGAGCTCGTGCTGATCCCCCTTTATAATGGCGTACACCAGTGACCCTGAACTTGAAGCAGTTGTGAAATAAATTGATTTAGAGTTATGTTATGGGGTGAGATTGAAGCAGTTTTGAAATAAATTGCATTTTCTGAGAGTTCTTCACTAAAAATGAAATCTCTCGCAACTTTGAATGGCTGTTCGTCTGCCAAATTAGCTCCTATCGATAAAAAGTAAAGTTTTTTGAGCTGTGCTGATCCCCCTTTATAATTCTTTTTTTTAAATTGCATTTTCTGAGAGTTCATCACTTAAAAATGAAATCTCTCGCAACTTTGAATGGCTGTTCGTCTGCCAAATTAGCTCCTATCGATAAAAAGTAAAATTTTTTGAGCTCGTGCTGATCCCCCCTTTATAATGGCGTACACCAGTGACCCTGAACTTGAAGCAGTTTTGAAATAAATTGCATTTTCTGAGAGTTCATCACTAAAAATGAAATCTCTCGCAACTTTGAATGGCTGTTCGTCTGCCAAATTAGCTCCTATCGATAAAAAGTAAAGTTTTTTGAGCTCGTGCTGATCCCCCCTTTATAATGGCGTACACCAGTGACCCTGAACTTGAAGCAGTTGTGAAATAAATTGCATTTTCTGAGAGTTCATCACTAAAAATGAAATCTCTCGCAACTTTGAATGGCTGTTCGTCTGCCAAATTAGCTCCTATCGATAAAAAGTAAAGTTTTTTGAGCTCGTGCTGATCCCCCTTTATAATGGCGTACACCAGTGACCCTGAACTTGAAGCAGTTGTGAAATAAATTGCATTTTCTGAGAGTTCATCACTAAAAATGAAATCTCTCGCAACTTTGAATGGCTGTTCGTCTGCCAAATTAGCTCCTATCGATAAAAAGTAAAGTTTTTTGAGCTTGTGCTGATCCCCCCTTTATAATGGCGTACACCAGTGACCCTGAACTTGAAGCAGTTGTGAAATAAATTGCATTTTCTGAGAGTTCATCACTAAAAATGAAATCTCTCGCAACTTTGAATGGCTGTTCGTCTGCCAAATTAGCTCCTATCGATAAAAAGTAAAGTTTTTTGAGCTCGTGCTGATCCCCCCTTTATAATGGCGTACACCAGTGACCCTGAACTTGAAGCAGTTGTGAAATAAATTGCATTTTCTGAGAGTTCTTCACTTAAAAACGAAATCTGTCGCAACTTTGAATGGCTGTTCGTCTGCCAATTGTGAAATAAATTGCATTTTCTGAGAGTTCATCACTTAAAAATGAAATCTCTCGCAACTTTGAATGGCTGTTCGTCTGCCAAATTAGCTCCTATCGATAAAAAGTAAAGTTTTTTGAGCTCGTGCTGATCCCCCCTTTATAATGGCGTACACCAGTGACCCTGAACTTGAAGCAGTTGTGAAATAAATTGCATTTTCTGAGAGTTCATCACTTAAAAATGAAATCTTTGATCCCCATTTTATAATGGAGCTCACCAGTCACCAT
>JAWNOY010000384.1:0-130793 GCA_035045545.1 Drosophila gaucha
ACTCTAGCTTTAAGTTGAGCATATGACAACATCAGATATTGCATACACTACAATACGAGGAATATATTATATACAACATACTACACCTCCCTTTTTAAAGAAATAACGTAATATTCTATATGTAGTTATTAAATATATCATACATTTGATAGTATTAGTTTAAGCAAAAATATTTGTTTTGTGTTTTCTTATTTAATAGTTATATATATTATTGGGTGAAAAAATAAAAAAAATTATACGTCTTTATTAAGCATTTTTTTTTTAAATAAAAATTTTCTTCGTTATTTTTTAACATTGTTTAATTTGTTAATTTGGGAAATTTTTTTTTAATTTTGATATTTTTTTCTTTCTTTTTTTTGTGGTTGATCAGACTTGGTTTATGAAACGTTTAATTATTAAATTTCTTTAATCTATCCTTATGTACTTTTTGTTTTTTGTTCTTATTATCTATGATTATTATATTGTCATTATCTTCTATTTTTACTACTTCGAAAGGTCCTAAATATACTGGGTCTAGTTTGTGACCCGCCTCGTTTCGTAACAATGTCTTATCTCCTATTTCTATATTTAAATAAATATACTGGGTCTAGTTTGTGACCTGCCTCGTTTCGTAACAATATCTTATCTCCTATTTCTATATTTATATCTTTAGTTTTTCTATCACATTTCTTATTTTTAGACTTATGTGTCTCTAACATTATTCTATCTGTTTTATATGTTATTTCTAGTCTAAATTTTAATTCTTTTGAATAAGCATCTACATTATATATAGGATCTACTCCATCTATTTTTTAAAAATCTATGAACTGTCTTGGTATTCTTCCAAATACTAGTTCGTATGGACAATAATCATGCATTGCCGAGGGTGTTGTGTTGTAACAATAAGTGAAATATTGTATCCAAACATGCCAGTCGGATTAGTCTGCTGATATGTATGAACGAATATATTCATTGAATGTGCTATGACTTCGTTCTATTGTCCCTAAAGTCTGGTGGTGATATGCTGTAGATGTCAGATTTTTGATCTTCATGTACTTTATATCAGTTATTATCTGGTTTTTATACTCCGAAATGAACGTCTTCATTGGACCGTACTTTAGTATAAAATTATCGAAAATAGCTTTTGCGACATTATTTGCACTCTTACTTGCAATTGGAATGGATACTCGGTATTTTGTTAGATCACATATCAATGTGACAATACACTAGTTGCCATTATCTAATTTGGGTAGCGGACCTACTGTGTCCACGATTACTATGTCAAAAACATTCGTTGGTGTTTCGGTTGTTGTTGTTGTTTTCGTATGAGACGTTGTTTTAGACACTTGGCATTTATGAAATCTACGTATGTACTCTTTGATATGACGAGTCATATTTTTCCAGTAGTAGTGTCTTTTGATTTTCGCTAGCGTTCTTGCTATGCCTGAATGACCTCCTTGTATGGGATTGTCATGGAATGTAGACAGTATTGCATCTTTTTCTTTGTCATCTTGGATGAGGGTCATCGGCTTGAGTAGCGCTACTCTTAATGATTTTCATATTTTATTGCCCATGTTTTAAAAAGTATCTATTGAAATTACTTCAAAGATCTTTTCGATCGGTGCCACTTTGAGTTGGCTAATCTCAAGCATACCGGCTTGCATTTCAAGCCTTTGGAAAAACTGACCTAAGTCAAGAGTTCCTTTGGTATAAAAATCGTCAACATCAATTCTTGTTATAACCTTATTTCCATGTTTTAACAAACATTTTGATTCGGTTATTCGCAATGTTACTATTTTACGTACTTCGTCATTAGTAATGACTTCATATATGTTGGGCTTAGAAGCATGTTGAAGATTTAGCCTTGGCAAAATTTCTTCTTGAATAACTGCGCAGTTTTTCTGTCTACTTTGTTGCCTGGTAGTGAATCTCAGTACTTTGTTGTTCCTGTCTTTTAGTTCGGATATTGATATCCGTGAAAGAGCGTCTGCTACAAAATTATCTTTCCTTCTCAGAGACTCTACTGTAAAGTCGTATTCTTCTAACTCGAGTCGCATGCGTGTTAAATATGTTTAAGGTCTGTGATCCGTTCGGACTGTAAAATGTTCGCCATATACATGTATATATGGTCTTGTTCTGTATTACTTTAATTGCTTTCACCTTTAGTGAATGGTCTTGATGCATATGAAACTGGAACTTGGAGTTCATTATAGTTTTGAATTAAAACCGCTCCACTGCTTGTTTGCTTGCATCTGTGATTATGCAAACTTCTTTACTGTAATAAATTTGATTGAACGAGTTTATTTTTTAGATATTGGAATGCTTTTTCGCATTCCGCTGTCCATTCAAATGGAACATTCTTTTTACATAATCTTGTTGTGTGCCGGGAATATTCGGCGAAGCTTTGTATAAAATGTCTATAATAATTCCAAAATGCAACGAAACGTCTAGCGCTATCCGCATCATGTGGGACTGGATAATTCTTGATGACGTCATTTTGTTTGTCATCTGATAAGATTCCTTTATCTGTGCATTTGTGAGCTAAGAACGTCACCTCATGCATGAAAAATTAACATTTTTCTGGATGCTATTTCAGATTGTTTTTTCTACAAAGTTTAAAAACATCTGTTAAATTTTTAATCATATGTTGTTCTGAACAACCAATAATGATTAAATCATCCATGTAAAGGAAAGCTTGTGTAGGCTCAAGGCCTGAGAATGCTATTGTCATCATTCTCTGAAATGAAGTAGGCACTATTTTTAAACCAATTTGGTGGAAACCTGACATTAAGTGAAGTCATGAAAAATATTTAGCTCGACCCAATTGATCAAGAATATCGTCAATTCTGGGGGGTGGGAATTTATCGGACAGTAGTTTTTTGTTTATTTGACGATAGTCATTTACTAATCGCCATTTTTTCTTTTCAGAGCCCGGAAGGGTTTTCTTTGGCACTAATAAAATTGGGCAGTTATATGGTGAAACAGATGGTTCAACAATATTTTGTTCAATTAACTTTCCAACTTGCTGCTGGATTTCTTCTACTTGGCTATGCGGACATCGATGGATTTTTACATATACGTTCATCATCCTTAAGTCTCAATTTTTGCTTTTAGAAATTATTTGTTGTGATTGGTTCGGTTTCGAGTCCGAACACATCTATACTGGGGTGCATATTTTTTCAAGTTGTTTCTTAAACTATGGTGGAATATTTTAGGAATCGGACAAAAGCATTTTGGCTTGTTGCAATTGTGTTTGCAACGTAAACACCCGGTTTAATTTCCTGATTGGGAATTAAAATATGAAGTGTTGAATTAGTACCAGAACTGAATGTTATTGGAATATTAATAGGATACGTTTTGGCGTCTTATTATAAACCAATCTTCGGAACTATTGTAATCTAACTGGCAATTCAATTTTTTTTATAAAATCTATTCCTATTATTCCATCACAAGGGATTGCGAAATCTGCATGAAGTAAGTGAAATTTATATGGAAAAACTCCTTCTCCTATGCCTCGAATGCCTATTATTTTATTGAGTTGGATGTCATGAAAGACATCAGAATTTTCTTTAATGATTGAAATATCTGCACCAGTATCAATCAAAAATGTTATATTTTTATGTGTTGCAACATTTTTGAATGATACGAAATTGTTGAGACTAAGGTTAATGGTATATACTTTACAGTTTAACTCTGAGTTTCTGGAGGCTATTGGCTATTACCTCTTCCTCGGTAATTACCTCGGTTGCCCCGATTGTAGCCATTTTGGCGCTGTTGGTAGTACAGTACAGTATTTGACTGTCCTGTTGTTCGGTACAGCTATTTACAAACTTTGAGATGGCATCATTCATACTATTGAATGTGCCTGCCTGCATGATAGCTTTTACCTAATCAATAGAGCAGTTCTGAGTCATAGCTTTGACAGGGAGTGTAGTGCTGTACTTATTAGCTAAATCAAGACAACCCATCATTGACAAACCATCATTGATATAAGCTCCCTCTAGAGACTTAGTCAATTTCTCTACCTCTGGGGTATATTGGTTTGCCGTTTTACTCTTTTGTTGTAAGTTTAGGCGCTTTGCATTCTCTTTTCACAGTTTTCGTCAGTTTATTAATAATGGCAGTGATTGACTGCTCATTACTAAAAAGATTTCAGGCATGGTCCTTAAGTTTTGGTTGCCTTTCAATGAATCTATTAGATTCAATGCATCCAAAAAACTTTTCAAACTCTCAGCTTTTCCAGTCTGGGTCTAAAGATGAAGCTAGCTTTAAGAAATGGACTATGGTTTGTGCCATTGTATTTAATTGTTCCTCTTCGAGAGTATCAATGTCACTTTCCGGTCTATCCTCCATTTCAACTATTGGTTTTGACTCAACTAAATCTTGGAATTTATTTTTGGTCAAATTCAATTGGAAAATAAAGGCTTTTTGGTATTTGCAACGTAATGTTGTGCCTATTACATACGTGTTCTAGTCCTTTGACTAGTGAGCGTAATATTTTTGGACATTGCTCGTTATGTGCACTCGTGAGTCTATTTCTGTTTGAAACTACCAATTCACTGATATTATTATATTTAGCAATTAGTATTGTGGTATGGTGAATTAGCGTATTTACTTTTATTAATGAATCTTTATTGATACATTTATACGATTTTTCAAATTTTTATTTAAATGAGATTATGTGTTTCGCTAATTCATTCCATTCAATAGCTTATTATGAATGCGTACAATGATACCTATGTAAACGTACTAATGTTACTGTGGCTGTTCCCAGTATGGGGTGCTTATCATGTATAATTTTTACTTTTACATATGGCATTGTAGATAATACAATACCCTCTTCTGTTGGATTACAGATAATTAGGGGGCTTAATTGCATATAATATGTACTAATATATTGGTTTTCGAATTAGTATATTGTAATATACTCACAATGCAAACGTAAAATATTAATAGCGTTTATTATAAAGGAAGGGTTGATGATGTATAATTCATCAATTTTGTGTTGCATTTTATATTTTTATACCCTTGCAAAAAGGGTATATTAATTTTGGTCAGGTTTGCAACGCAGAGAAGGTAGCATCTCCGACCATATGAAGTATATATATTCTTGATCAGCAAGACGAGCTGAGTGGATATAGCCATGTCCGTCTGTCCGTCTGTCCGTCTGTCTGTCTGTCCGTCTGTCTGGATCAACGCAATCTCCTCCGAGACTATAAGAGCTACAGAGCTGAAATTTTGCACATAGGCTGGAATGTGCTGCAGGCATTGTATATCTCGGAATCATCCGGATCGGATGACTATATCCTATAGCTTCCATAGGACAGATCGGTTTTAAGAAATGTTTTAGTGGGATAACTTCGACGTTATTAAAGTCAGACACTTGAAGTTTGGAATATATACTCCTGATATGCACCCAAATACAAAAAGATATAGATTATATATCTAGGCCCTTTGGGGCGTGGCAAATCGGATAAAACTATATCTTCTACAGATTTGAAGCTAGAGCATCCAAATTTGGAAAGTAATATAAATTTGGCCTTCCCTTCAGATTGATCAAAAAATTATATATCCACGCTTACTTGGGGCGTGGCAAATCGGGAAAGTCTATATAGTGCTTAACATAACTCCTCCAATATTTTGGATGCTGTTAAAGCCAGAGACTTGAAACTTAAAACATATATTTGTAACAACCACCCCTAGAAAAAGATAAAGAATATATATATCTACGCCCATTAGGGGCGTGACAAATGGGAAAACTATATCTTCTACAATTTTACACCTAGAGTTCCAAAAATTGACACAGACGTTAGGCTTGACCGTTTCGACAAAATTATGAAGAATTATATATATCCGCCTCTTGGGGGCTGGGCAAATCGGAGAAAACTATATCTTCCAAAGTCTTATAGGTACAGCTTCAAAATTTTATATATAGATTACTGTTGCCCTGCTTAATAGATAGTCCAAAAATTATATATATCCAATTGTTGGGGGCGTGGCAAATCAGAAAAAACTATCTATATCCTTTGCAATTGCAAGGGTATTACCAAACTTCGGCATGGCCGAAGTTAGCCCATCACTCTAGTTTTAAACTTTGTCCAGATCATCAGCTCTGCTCAAATATTTTTTCTTTATGCATCTATTGAGCAACCTATAGAGCTTTGTTAATGTGTTTGAAGCAGTTTCGACATTGTTAATAAATTTTGCGGTTGAGTCCGCTACTTTGGATTGATGATCTAACATTTTTCATACTGATATTAAATTATCCTACGTTGGAATAGAATTTAAAAGCATGTAATACTTCCTTTTTTTTTTTTTTTTTTTTTTTATTTGACCAAATAAAAATATTTTTTTTTAAATTGATGGAATCAAAATATTTTTTTTTGTAAATTGAATGAATGAAAATATTTATTAAGCTGCTGTGTAAAATATTCAGCGCCAGAGATGTTGAAAAGTTATTTGTTAGTTGTCATACGATTGGCTCACAATAATTAAATAAATATAAACCAACGTCCAATCGTACGTGTTAGTAGAGAAAGCCTATCAGATGTTAGTATTTCTCAAGCAGCGTTTGAAAATGCACCGGCTTGATAGTTAGAGCTTAAATTATGGCTAAGGGTGCATTGGCAATTGATTGCAGCCCTTTTGCATTACTTCGCCAATTGGCGAAGTTCCTTGTCCAGTTTTTGTATACGCTCTTTGCAGCGTTGCCAGTCTTCCTCCAGGGTGTATGTGTTCAGCATTTCCTTCTCCAGGCGGCGTTGCTGGAGTAGACGCTTACGTTTTCCTCCACGTTTAGTTTGTAGGTTAGTCTTCTTCTGTTGCCGTGCCCTGTACTCAGCTATTGTGGGTAGGAGTAGTCACGCGTTCGGATATACCTCCAAAGCTTCTTGAAGCGTTGGTGCATCTCTTTGCTCAACAGGAGCAGATTCCACTAGCTGAGTTTCGTTAGTGCTCATTTATTTGTTTGTTTTTTCCATTTTGTTTTTCACATTTTACACTGGCATTTCAAGTTTAGCTGAAGTTAATATACCTGTTCCTGACGAAATAAAAACAATAATGGATTGCCAAAATCGTTTGAAAGCTTTGCGGTCGCTATAGAGTCACGTGATAGTTTGCCACATATTAACGCATTGAAAATAAAAATCACGGATGAAGCAGGCAGACAAAAAGCAAGTGTTAGTAATGAAAATGAAAGCAGTGCTAAAGTGCTAAGCAGCCAAGATAGGACATATGAAAAGAAAAACTTCAAGAAAGGAAAGAAGTGCTATAACTGTGGAAAAGAAGGGCATTTTAAAGCAGAATATCGTGTTAAAAAGAAACAACAAGACGAAAAGAAGCTTGAAAAGAATCTGCGTACTATGGTGTGCATAGACGAAAGTATGAAGTCCGAGAATTCAATAACATTTTTGAATTTAGCAGAATCGGGCTGTACACCAAATGTCTGATGCATAGATAGCGGTGCTACGGCACATCTATGCTGTGACAAGCAGCTTTTCACAAAATATTGTGAAAAAAACAGAAGATTTGGTTAGCAGGCGATAATTTAACTGAAGGCCGTGGTAATATCGGCTGGGTGCTGTTGAATGAAGTGATATATGTTCCAAGCTTGAAGAACAATTTAATATCTGTGGGCAAAGTCATTAGACAGGAAAAAACTGTTGTTTTTAAGATGGAAAATGCATGATTTGGGATGGCAAAGATTTAATTCTTAAAGCTAAAGTGGTTAACGGATTGTTTGTGGCAAAAGACATCCAAGAAAAATGCATGAGTATTTTTAAGACGGATTCAGAAGCATTTAAATGGCACAATCGATTCGGGCATATGTACAACCGTTCCCAAAAGAATCTTAAAATAGAGCAAAGAATATACAGGATGTGATTCATAGTGATGTTTGCGGTCCGATGCCGAAGAAATCTTCATCAGGTAGCAAGTACTTTGTCACATTCATAGACGACTGGTCTAGGTAAATTTCGGTAAATTTGTTAAAAACTAAGGATGAAGTTTTTGGTACATTTAAAGAACTTAAAAGTCAAGTCGAGCGGCAAACTGGCAGAAAAATCAAAATATTGCGCACAGATAATGGTGGGGAATATTTGTCTAAAGACTTCGAATCTTATTTGATTGAAGCAGGAATTAAACGAAATTTAACTGTCTGACACACACACCGCAACAAAACGGAGTTGCAGAGAGGGCAAATAGGACGTTAATTGAAATGGCTAGAAGTATGATAGAAAAAGAGAGAGTTCTCAGAGAGAGTGTTGACGTGTTTTTTTCGTGCTCCGCAATTTTTTCATTTATTTTATTCTAAAACTGCATTAAATTTTATTGCTTGTTTATTTATTTTGCTTGATATAACAAGTGCTTGTTTTTGTGCAAAGATTCGTCTGTTGGATTGTGAGTAACTTGTTATCTTCATTTTACTTTTTTTTACGGCGTCTGTCGCTGCATTTTCGGCAATTTGTTTTGCTTTGATCCCAATTTTACACTTGTTTGTGTGTGTATTGCTTCAAGCAGTGTGATCGTTTTGTACGTTTTGCTCTGTATACGAAATCCGCTCTTGAGTTTTGATCTTTTTCCCTCTTTTTGCGCTCTCGTAATTTATATTTTTGCCTTTTGTTTTTGTTTGACCCCTGTTGTCAATAATGTCGTGCTGCAAGAAGTCTTGTACATTTCGCCAAGCTGCTGATTCCGCACAGCCTCAATTTATTAGTTGCTGGCTGTGTGAAAATATTATGCATGCTAAGTGTGCTGGTCTCACAGGACGTGATTGCGACCGAATAACCGCAACTCCCAAAGTTGGGAGTGGTGGCTTGAATTGGTATTGCCCAAATTGTTTGGAAAAAAGATTTTCTTTCTCGAAAATGTATAACATTTTGAGAAATGATTTCCTGAAGCTAAAAACTGTTGCTAAGCAGCTGACTTGTGATTTCGAAGCAAGCTGCGGTAGACTTAGCGATTTCAATTTCGACTGTGCTCCAATGGCACAATTGGAGACGCAGTCAATACCTGTCCAATCTCCTTTACTCCCTATTCCAGTTCCTTTGCCTTTGGTTGATCAGCCAGTCGTGTCAATGGTTCCACCAAATAATCTCGAAGGTACTTCTGTTCCATCGTCTATTGATGGAGCCATTGTGCCTGAATCTTTACCAGGCCCTAGCGAAATGAGTAATGCTGTGGAACTTCGACTTGGGTCGAGTCGCAAACTCAAATCTCCAACGAAAGTTGTGTGCTCCACAGCTGAATCACAGCTATCGCCTGCTGTTCCAACATTAACTGTTGTTGCTCCGCGCAAACAAGTTTTTGTTTCTAGACTTTCGGCAGATACGACTGTGGAATCAATATCTGCTTATATTTCAAGCAAATCCACAGGCACTGTGAATATTTCAAAGTTTAATTTCACGACCCCACGTGAAATTGCTTCTTTCAAAATCAATGTGCCGGTGGAAATGTTTTCAATAATATGTGACCCCAAATTTTTGACACCTCATATTATTGTTCATGAATTTAAGCCTAAGAATCGAAATCGGCCTTCGCCCGTTTCGCTCAAAACAATGGTACCAACTTCATCCAATAAAGTACCAAAAAACTAAATCTTGCTTAGGAGTAAAATTAAGAACCTGTTTCAAAGAGCTTTTCTTGTCATATTGACATTATAGCCTTTACGTCCTTTTGAAACGTGGTTAAATCCTTCAATCTGTAATAGTGAAATTTTAAGACTCTGTTCCCAAAGGGAAAAAGAGTCTATTGGATTTGTGCAATGTCCGTCTTGCTGTCTGTCCGTCTGTCCGACTGTCCGTCTGTCCGTCTGTCTGTATGAATGCGCAGCATTTGGACACTATAGAAGCTAGAGACTTGTAATTTGGAATATATACTCGTGTGTATCCGCGTCAGATCAAGTTTGAGTATTTTTCCGATTAGCCCACAGGGGGCGTGGCAAATCGGGAAATGCTATATCTATTAAGACTAAAACGCCGTTATTTTCGTCAATATTGAAGTCTAAGAAATGGGATTTAGAATATATATTCGTGTACCCTACGCGGACGTTTTAAGATATAGATTATATATCTACGCCCATTGTGTGGGCGTGGCAAATCGGATAAAACTGTATCTCCTACAGTTTTGGAGCTAGAGCGTCCAAATTTTGCATGTGGGATACTGTTGACCTCCTCTTAAGATAAGTCAAAAGTTATGTATCCACGTCTTCTGGGGGGCGTGGCAAATCGGGAATTACTATATCTTTTACTAAAACCGTGATAATTTCGGCAATATTTCCGTCAAAGAGTTGGGACTTGGAATACATATACTAGTATCCTACCTCTACCCAAAAATATATGTTATATATAGCTACGCCCATGTGGGGCGTGGCAAATAGGGTAAAACTGTATCTCCTACAGTCTTAGACGTAGAGCATCCAAATTTGACATGTGGGTTACAGCTCATGAAATTTAAATTTACGAAAAAAAAATAATAATCATAATGTAAGCCTCCGTAAAACAAATTCTAGTTGACCTAACTGGGGATTGAAGCAGGGTCTTCGCTACCACAACGCAAGTCTGTTTAACCAAATCAAAACACTTCCAAACTCAGTTTGGCGCATAGTCGCGCAAGAGACGCCGTGGTGTTGTGGGTAGAGTCGGTGGCATGCGAAGCGCGTGACCCAGGTTCGGTTCCCATCGCTGCCGCGTGATATTATCATTTAATAAAATGTTTTCTTTTTATTTTTTTATAACTTCTATGTTTGTTAATGGATTTTGATAAAACTTTCTGCATAAATCCTTATATTTTATTAAAAATACGGTTTTACCTAAAAAAAATTAAAAAAAAATGTAAATGTGGCTTTATTTGCAACTGAACTTATATTAAATTGATTTTGTGAAATGTGGAGCCAGTATCCAAAATATATAAAAACCAAAATAGTATTTTATTTTAAAAAAGCTATATGTAAAATTTTATGACTGTAGCTAAATTGATGTAAAAGACGTGCTCAAAAAAGGAATCTCAATAATCTCGCATTCAAACATACGGAAAGGCGGACGCACGGTCTAAATATTTATTGAGCCTACACACCTTTAACAGGAACAGAGTCTGACGCAGTCGGTGGTCGACTGCAACGTTCTTACTTGTTTCAACTAACTTTACTGCTTATAGACGTGATCGTTTGTCCAGGAATGGTGGAGGTGTTCTTATTGCTGTTAACACTTCTTTCCACTCTGAACAGTTTAATTTTATGTCGACCCGTCATGCTGAGATTGTTGGTGTCAAAGTCACTTTGCCAACAGGCTCGTTATATGTGACCTGCTCGTATATTGCCCCTTCTTCTGATATACAAGTTTATATTGATCATCTAAACTGTATTAAAGAAGTCTTCGAATTTGTTCAAGATACTGACGTTTTGATGGTGTTAGGGGATTTCAGCATTCCGAATACTACTTGGTCTTTATTTACTGAATCAAATTATCTAACTCCATCAATTCAACATGATTTTTTGATGGAATGGTTGACCTATCATTGTTTCAAATGAACTCTATATCAAATCATTTGAATCGAATTCTTGATCTTGTATTCATTAATGATAACTCAATTATTGATGTTTCTAGATCTTTTCCATTGTCTGTTCCGGAGGATAGCCACCATCCTACATTAGAGCTAGCTTTGTCCCTTGTAATTCCACATACTGTTTCTTCTTTTTCAAACCCATTATCAATTCGTCGTTGCTATCATAAATGTAATTTTAAATTACTAAATGAGTTAATTAATGCAACTAATTGGTCAAATTTTTATGACTCGGTTGACATTAATTTTGCAACAAGTTTTTTCTATAACACTCTAAACTCTATTTTAGATGTTTGTGTGCCAACCTGTGCTGTTTTGCCACCCACAAATAAGCCCCCTTGGTGTTCTCGAAGACTCAATAATTTAAGAAATATTAAATCTAAATATTTGAAAAGATTTAAAAAAACGGGTGCGAATGTTGACTGGTCTAAATATATTATAGCAAAGTCAAAATTCCACCTTTTTAATTCTCAATGTTATGAGAATTATTTATTTCGATGCAAAAGTCAATTTGTTCGGGACCCTAAACAATTTTATTCGTTTATAAACTCGAAGCGTAAAACTTCTTGCTTACCAAACTCATTTTTTTATGGCCTGGATGAAGCTAGCAATGATTTCGATGCATCTGATCTCTTTGCTAATTTCTTCCAATCCACCTATTCTGCTTGTAGTCCCTATAATATGTCGTACCCATATTATATTTCTTCCATAAATTGTCCTATTTCTCCTACTGTAAGCCTTGATTCCCTTTTATCTGCCATTGGCAGTTTAAAATCCTCTTTCTCCCGTGGGCCGGACAACATCCCTAGTGGTATTCTTAAGGAGTGCAGTGGTTCCCTTCCGTTTCCACTGCTAAAGATCTTTAACCTGTCTTTGCAAACCAGTATTTTTCCGAATATTTGGGTAAGAATCTTATATTATTCCTCTCCACAAAAAAGGTGGCTGGTCTGATATTTCCAATTACAGGGGTATAGCAAAATTATCTGCTATACCAAAACTATTTGAAAAAAATAATTACCTCGACTTTGCAACTTTTTTGCAAATCCATATTATCTCCGACTCAGCATGGATTTTTACAGAGTCGGTCAACTGCAACCAATTTACTTGAGCTTACCTCTTTGATAAATGATGGTTTTGTTGACAAAATGCAAACTGATGTAATTTACACCGACTTCAGTAAAGCATTTGACTCTGTTCATCATGAAATCCTACTTCAAAAGTTAGACCTTATTGGATTTCCTCCCTCACTATTATCCTGGATTTCGTCTTATTTAAAAGATCGAGCTCAAAGAGTTTTGCTCAGATCATCCAAATGGAAACTTGTTTATGTTTCGTCGGGTACCGCATTCATCTGGGTCCATTACTCTTTACTCTTTTCATTAATGATCTTCCATCTTTAATATCTCACTCTCAGATACTTATGTATGCTGATGATGTGAAGCTTTTCCTGTCTTATGCTGATTCTTCCCATCACCTACATCTGCAACAGGATCATTAATGATCTTCCATCTTTAATATCTCACTCTCAGATACTTATGTATGCTGATGATGTGAAGCTTTTCCTGTCTTATGCTGATTCTTCCCATCACCTACATCTGCAACAGGACTTTAATTCTATGCAATTGTGGTGTGATGATAATCATTTACATTTAAATTGCTCTAAATGTTTGGTTATGACCTTTAGTCGTTCAAAACTTCTTTAAAGCGTATTTTTGAAATCAAAGATCTTGGTGTACTCTTTGACTCAAAACTATGTTTTAACAATCATATTTGTACTATTGTAAATGAAGCCAAAGGTGTTTTAGGGTTCATTAAACGTTGGTCAAAAGAGTTTAATGATCCTTTTATAACCAAAGTTCTTTACATTTCGCTTGTACGACCAATACTTGAGTACTGCTCTTGTATATGGTCTCCTCAGCATAAGATTAAACAGGATCGCATCGAGTCTGTCCAAAAGCAGTTTTTAATCTTTGCCTTACGAGGTTTGAATTGGGACCCCATTCAATTTGACCTCGTAAGTTTTCCTTGATCTTCCATCATTAATCAACCGTAGAACTTCCCTTGGTGTTATCTTTCTACATAAGTTGATTATTGGTGATATTGACTCCATCTTTCTTTTAGGGCGTCTCAAGTTCTTTGTTCCTGGGAGACCAACCGGGTATTTCCGTCCTTTACAATTATCACAGTGCACAACAGATTACTCTCTGCATAATTCTTTATATGTGCTTTGTCAGAGTTATAATCATTTTTATAACGTCTTCTCATCTGAACTCTCTCTTCCTATAATAAAATCCTTGCTTTCAGGTCATCTTCGGGAAATCACTGACAGTACCTAGCTATGAGTAGGGGCATAGCCGGCCGGACTGGCAAAAATTACCCCCATCGTGGTCAGTGATTTCCCAACTGAAATAACTATCTACTTTTTATTTCTATTTACTTACACTACTAAGTTTAATACGTACTAATTTTGTTTAAGTTTCCTTATAACAAAATCTTTAGTCTTATAGATCCCAGTAATATCACTGACTACTTTTAGCTGTGATCTGGGGCATAGCTAGCCGGTCGGGCAAATAAAATTCCCCCAACGTGTCGGTGATATTATTAGGGTATTTGATGTAATTTTATATAGGCTATCTTATTTTTAAATAATATTTTTCTTATGTAAATTCATATATTTTTATTTTTTTGTTACCTTCTGTTGCACACGTATAGTCAACATAAATAAATAAAATAAAATAAAATAACTCGCTTATTTAAATGAGTCATTTTGGGCAGAGGCTATACATACAGCAGCTTATTTGCGTAATATTGTGGCATCAAATGCAGGAAAAGGAGTTACTCCATACGAAATCAAAATATTGCGCACAGATAATGGTGGGGAATATTTGTCTAAAGACTTCGAATCTTAATAATAAAACACGAAATTTAACTGTGACACACATACTGCAACAAAACGGAGTTGCAGAGAGGGCAAATAGGACGTTAATTGAAATGGCTAGAAGTATGATAGAAAAAGAGAGAGTTCTCAGAGAGAGTGTTGACGTGTTTTTTTTTGTCCTCCGCAATTTTTTCATTTATTTTATTCTAAAACTGCATTAAATTTTATTGCTTGTTTATTTATTTTGCTTGATATAACAAGTGCTTGTTTTTGTGCAAAGATTCGTCTGTTGGATTGTGAGTAACTTGTTATCTTCATTTTACTTTTTTTTACGGCGTCTGTCGCTGCATTTTCGGCAATTTGTTTTGCTTTGATCTCTTTTCGAGTTTGGCGCTTCCCAATTCCCAATTTTACACTTGTTTGTGTGTGTATTGCCTCAAGCAGTGTGATCGTTTTGTACGTTTTGCTCTGTATACGAAATCCGCTCTTGAGTTTTACTCGTTTTAATCTCTGTGCTTCTTCTTGCATTTGATCTTTTTCCCTCTTTTTGCGCTCTCGTAATTTATATTTTTGCCTTTTGTTTTTGTTTGACCCCTGTTGTCAATAATGTCGTGCTGCAAGAAGTCTTGTACATTTCGCCAAGCTGCTGATTCCGCACAGCCTCAATTTATTAGTTGCTGGCTGTGTGAAAATATTATGCATGCTAAGTGTGCTGGTCTCACAGGACGTGATTTCGACCGAATAACCGCAACTCCCAAAGTTGGGAGTGGTGGCTTGAATTGGTCTTGCCCAAATGGTTTGCAAAAACAATTTTCTTTCTCGAAAATGTATAACATTTTGAGAAATGATTTCCTTAAGCTAAAAACTGTTGCTAAGCAGCTTACTTGTGATTTCGAAGCAAGCTGCGGTAGACTTAGCGATTTCAATTTCGACTGTGCTCCAATGGCACAATTGGAGACGCAGTCAATACCTGTCCAATCTCCTTTACTCCCTATTCCAGTTCCTTTGCCTTTGGTTGATCAGCCAGTCGTGTCAATGGTTCCACCAAATAATCTCGACGGTACTTCTGTTCCATCGTCTATTGATGGAGCCATTGTGCCTGAATCTTTACCAGGCCCTAGCGAAATGAGTAATGCTGTGGAACTTCGACTTGGGTCGAGTCGCAAACTCAAATCTCCAACGAAAGTTGTGTGCTCCACAGCTGAATCACAGCTATCGCCTGCTGTTCCAACATTAACTGTTGTTGCTCCGCGCAAACAAGTTTTTGTTTCTAGACTTTCGGCAGATACGACTGTGGAATCAATATCTGCTTATATTTCAAGCAAATCCACAGGCACTGTGAATATTTCAAAGTTTAATTTCACGACCCCACGTGAAATTGCTTCTTTCAAAATCAATGTGCCGGTGGAAATGTTTTCAATAATATGTGACCCCAAATTTTTGACACCTCATATTATTGTTCATGAATTTAAGCCTAAGAATCGAAATCGGCCTTCGCCCGTTTCGCTCAAAACAATGGTACCAACTTCATCCAATAAAGTACCAAAAAACTAAATCTTGCTTAGGAGTAAAATTAAGAACCTGTTTCAAAGAGCTTTTCTTGTCAAATTGACATTATAACTTTTACTGAAACGTGGTTAAATCCTTCAATCTGTAACAGTGAAATTTTTTCAACTATCTTTACTGCTTATAGACGTGATCGTTTGTCCAGGAATGGTGGAGGTGTTCTTATTGCTGTTAACACTTCTTTCCACTCTGAACAGTTTAATTTTATGTCGACCCGTCATGCTGAGATTGTTGGTGTCAAAGTCACTTTGCCAACAGGCTCGTTATATGTGACCTGCTCGTATATTGCCCCTTCTTCTGATATACAAGTTTATATTGATCATCTAAACTGTATTAAAGAAGTCTTCGAATTTGTTCAAGATACTGACCTTTTTATGGTGTTAGGGGATTTCAACATTCCGAATACTACTTGGTCTTTATTTACTGAATCAAATTATCTAAGCCACCATCCTACATTAGAGCTAGCTTTGTCCCTTGTAATTCCACATACTGTTTCTTCTTTTTCAAACCCATTATCAATTCGTCGTTGCTATCATAAATGTAATTTTAAATTACTAAATGAGTTAATTAATGCAACTAATTGGTCAAATTTTTATGACTCGGTTGACATTAATTTTGCAACAAGTTTTTTTCTATAACACTCTAAACTCTATTTTAGATGTTTGTGTGCCAACCTGTGCTGTTTTGAATTATTTATTTCGATGCAAAAGTCAATTTGTTCGGGACCCTAAACAATTTTATTCGTTTGTAAACTCGAAGCGTAAAACTTCTTGTTTACCAAACTCATTTTTTCATGGCCTGGATGAAGCTAGCAATGATTCTGATGCATCTGATCTCTTTGCTAATTTCTTCCAATCCACCTATTCTGCTTGTAGTCCCTATAATATGTCGTACCCATATTATATTTCTTCCATAAATTGTCCTATTTCTCCTACTGTAAGCCTTGATTCCCTTTTATCTGCCATTGGCAGTTTAAAATCCTCTTTCTCCCCTGGGCCGGACAACATCCCTAGTGGTATTCTTAAGGAGTGCAGTGGTTCCCTTGCGTTTCCACTGCTAAAGCTCTTTAACCTGTCTTTGGAAACCAGTATTTTTCCGAATATTTGGAAAGAATCTTATATTATTCCTCTCCACAAAAAAGGTGGCTGGTCTGATATTTCCAATTACATGGGTATAGCAAAATTATCTGCTATACCAAAACTATTTGAAAAAAAAATAATTACCTCGACTTTGCAACATTTTTGCAAATCCATATTATCTCCGACTCAGCATGGATTTGTACAGAGTCGGTCAACTGCAACCAATTTACTTGAGCTTACCTCTTTGATATATGATGGTTTTGTTGACAAAATGCAAACTGATGTAATTTACACCGACTTCAGTAAAGCATTTGACTCTGTTCATCATGAAATCCTACTTCAAAAGTTAGACCTTATTGGATTTCCTCCCTCACTATTATCCTGGACTTCGTCTTATTTAAAAGATCGAGCTCAAAGAGTTTTGCTCAGATCATCCAAATCGAAACTTGTTTATGTTTCGTCGGGTTTCATCTGGGTCCATTACTCTTTACTCTTTTCATTAATGATCTTCCATCTTTAATATCTCACTCTCAGATACTTATGTATGCTGATGATGTGAAGCTTTTCCTGTCTTATGCTGATTCTTCCCATCACCTACATCTGCAACAGGACTTTAATTCTATGCAATTGTGGTGTGATGATAATCATTTACATTTAAATTGCTCTAAATGTTTGGTTATGACCTTTAGTCGTTCAAAACTTCTTTAAAGCGTATTTTTGAAATCAAAGATCTTGGTGTACTCCTTGACTCAAAACTATGTTTTAACAATCATATTTGTACTATTGTAAATGAAGCCAAAGGTGTTTTAGGGTTCATTAAACGTTGGTCAAAAGAGTTTAATGATCCTTTTATAACCAAAGTTCTTTACATTTCGCTTGTACGACCAATACTTGAGTACTGCTCTTGTATATGGTCTCCTCAGCATAAGATTAAACAGGATCGCATCGAGTCTGTCCAAAAGCAGTTTTTAATCTTTGCCTTACGAGGTTTGAATTGGGACCCCATTCAACGTTTGCCCTCTTACCGCAGTAGACTTCTGCTCCTTGATCTTCCATCATTAATCAACCGTAGAACTTCCCTTGGTGTTATCTTTCTACATAAGTTGATTATTGGTGATATTGACTCCATCTTTCTTTTAGGGCGTCTCAAGTTCGTTGTTCCTGGGAGACCAACCAGGTATTTCCGTCCTTTACAATTATCACAGTGCACAACAGATTACTCTCTGCATAATTCTTTATATGTGCTTTGTCAGAATTATAATCATTTTTATAACGTCTTCTCATCTGAACTCTCTCTTCCTATAATAAAATCCTTGCTTTCAGGTCATCTTCGGGAAATCACTGACAGTACCTAGCTATGAGTAGGGGCATAGCCGGCCGGACTGGCAAAAATTACCCCCATCGTGGTCAGTGATTTCCCAACTGAAATTACTATCTACTTTTAATTTCTATTTACTTACACTACTAAGTTTAATACGTACTAATTTTGTTTAAGTTTCCTTATAACAAAATCTTTAGTCTTATAGATCCCAGTAATATCACTGACTACTTTTAGCTGTGATCTGGGGCATAGCTAGCCGGTCGGGCAAATAAAATTCCCCCAACGTGTCGGTGATATTATTAGGGTATTTGATGTAATTTTATATAGGCTATCTTATTATTAAATAATATTTTTCTTATGTAAATTCATATATTTTTATTTTTTTGTTACCTTCTGTTGCACACGTATAGTCAACATAAATAAATAAAATAAAATAAAATAACACGCTGATTTAAATGAGTCATTTTGGGCAGAGGCTATACATACAGCAGCTTATTTGCGTAATATTGTGGCATCAAATGCAGGAAAAGGAGTTACTCCATACGAAATCTGGGCTGGTAAAAATCCAGTTATTAGGCATTTGAAAGTTTTTGGATCAGTGGTGATTGCGCTTAATAAAAACAAAATATCAAAATTCGTAAAGAAAGGGCAAGAATATGTCATGGTAGACTATTCGGATATCACAAAGGCTTATCGTTTATACAATAAAGAATCGGGAAAGCTTATTGTAAGCAGAGACGTCATTTTTGTAGAACCTGAGGAAGGGAAATGTGAAGGAACAGTTTCCTGCGAAATGACACCGATGACTCTCAGAGACGAAAACGAATCCGAACCTGGGTCAGAGTGACCCAGAAGAGCCTGAAGATCTGGATGTAAGGAATAGCCTGCATGAGAATCCTTCGAAATTGAAGAATTAAAAGAGGGCAATTGAAGAAAGTAAAAGAGAGCCAGGTCGTCGAAGCAAACACTGAACGGGTAAACCAGGTAGACCTCGAAAAAATATTTAATACCCTAAATGCTACATTGGCTTCAACGGTTAGGACTCCTAAAAGTTTCACTGAGGCTATGCAATCGGAAGAAGGTGAACTTTGGATGGCATCCATGAAGGAGGAGTACACATCCCTTGTACAAAATGGAACTTGGAAATCAACGGCGTTGCCAAAAGATAAGAAACCAATCGGATGCAAATGAGTTTACGCAGTAAAATCGAATCCAGATGGTGGCGTGAACAGGCTGAAATCACGCTTGGTGGCAAAGAGCTGCAGTCAGCGCTATGGGATTGATTTCAAGGAAACATTTTGGCCTGTACTTCGACAAGCTAGAACAAGGCTTATAATAGCACTTGCAGTCGAGGATGGACTTTATCTACAATATGTAGACGTTGTCAATCACGTATTGAAACTGAACAAGAGCATTTACGGTATTAAGCAATCAGGCCGAGTGTGGAACACAACACTGGATACAACACTACTTCGTATGGGTTTTATGGCGACCATCAATTGCACTCTATGTTGATGACATCATTGTGGCCTGCAAGGATAAAAATGATGTAGAAAATATCATAGCAAGATTTGCAGCAGAATACAACGTAGGTAACGGGCCTATGAATTACTTCTTGGGCATAGAAGTAAAGCGTGACGGCGAAACCGGACCAATTTCCATCAGTCAGCGCAAATACATTAAAGAGTTGCTATGCCAGTACAACATGAACGAGTGCCTTCAGAAATCTACGCCATTAGAACCTGGTTATCATGTGGCTTGCGCACAAAAAGAGTGTAGCAGGGTTGATCGTACGCTATACCAAAAACTAATTAGCGAATTGTATTATATTGCAGTGATGACACGACCAGATATTGCACATTTGGTCAAGAAGTTGGCACAGTGCAATATGGATCCCCATTCCGAACATGAAGCGGCAACAAAGCATGTTCTTAGATATTTGGTGAAAACTATAGATCACGAGATATGCTACACCCGGACAGGCAAGGCTGTAGAGATTTTTGTCGAAGCTGATTAGGCAAGCGACATGACTAATCGAAAGTCATGTACCGGATTTGTGTGTTGGCATTAGAACTTTCTCTTGGGAATCCAGAAAGCAAGCTACTGTAGCACTTAGCATGTAAAGGTTCATCATCTACGTGAGGTACTCAAGGAAGGCATCATCGATTTATCATATGTACCAACAGACGAGATGATTGCGGATGTACTAACAAAGAATTTAGCTAGAGTTGAGCATTGCAAATTTGTATCCGCCTCCTGTAATGTAATGTTTTGGTAGGACATGGATTGTGTTGAGGAGGAGTGTTAAAAGATTGTTAATGCAACCCTGACAACACAACACATGATCACAGTTTCACCACGAAGCGCTGCAGTCCTGCATAAGGGGTTTTGAGTTTTTCACTTCTCTGTTGTGTGTGGCTTTGGAAAGAACGTCTTTAAGACGAAACTATCATTGTAACTTTTATATTCATATTCATTCTCAATAAACTTAAGACAACATAAACAATAACTTTCAACAGTGTACACCCCCTGAAGAAGTGTCAGCGGTTCCGGAAGGTTGTCTGCCGAGAAGTGGCTTCGGGCAGTATTGGTTTATAATAAATACTTTAAGTTATCACTTTAAGTTTATTTAGTTTATTGATAATGAATATGAATATAAAAGTATTACAATTCGGGCAGTATTAATAAACCAATACTGCCCGAATTGCCTGGCGCACCAACACTCCCGCAGATCGTGTCTGAGCGCCGCCCGGTGTCGAATTTGTGGAAGCGATCACCACACGCTGCTCCATATCCAGGAGCAGCGTATCAGTAACACCCCCACAACGCACCACTAACGCCAATAGCGCCGAGTAACTCCCCAGGTCATCGGTCTAAGATCACAGACCAGCGACGCCGCCAGTCCACACCAGATCCGTCGATCCGGCGTCTCTGTCGTTGCTGCAACATCGCGTGACGGTATTGCTGCCCACTGCACTGGTCGTGTTGGACAATGGGTGTAGATCATACGCGCTGCGCGCGCTGCTGAACGCATGCGCGGTGGGTAACCGGATAGACTCTTCCCTGGCGTCGGCGTTGGGGCTCCGCGTAGTTGCTGTGGGGAAGGAGCGATTTAAATGACTCCCAATTTCAGAAGGAGGTCATCGCGGCAGTCGAAGATGTCCTGCGCATTTGGACGCCGAAGCACGAAGTCTCTTCGACCCTAAAGGAAGGGTTTAACCACCTCACGTTGGCCGACCCCAATTTTGGCAGGCCCGTAGCCATATCCTTGGTGTTGGGGCCGAGATGCACGCCGCAGTCCTCAAACCCGGCTGATGGTGGACCCGTGGCCCAGATCAGTTTTGGATGGGTGCTTTCGGATGTGACCGGGAACTAAAGAGCGGTCAACCTTTTATTTTTTATATATTTTTTTTCATTGCAACATATTGCAAAGGGCGGGATGTTCTCGTCAGCAACGCTCAGCTGATCAGCCAGATCAGCTGAGCTGAGCTTACGCCTTACTCCGAAAGAGAGTAAGCTCGCATGAACAACACAAGCTTGCGCTCCGCTCCGTGGCAGAATAGTTTGTAACTTTCATTTCTAAATTGTACACGCAACTCTGCGCAAGTGCCTTGTTCACACTCAATAAAGTAATTTTACATTTTACACAACACATTTAACTTGGATTGTAACTTGCAACTTCAACAACTACAAAATCCCAACTTCGTTGCCGCCCTGCAAAAACTTTTGTGTTTCTAGGTGTAAAATACAGTTTTTAGCGACGTAACAATATATATTGTAAGTTTTTGTATGGGGATGGTACAAATATATGTTTTAAGTCTCAAGACTCTGGCTCTAACAGCGCCCAAAATATTACCCCCAAGTAGCAGGCTCGGCGACGTGTGCCGGTGGAGCACCAGTCGGAGACTGATACGACTGAGAGATGGAAGCTGCAGTCAAGTGGACACAGTGCTGGAAACGACAGTCAAGATGGGTGGGAGAAGGCCAAGAAACCTTTTCTACTTTTAAGTGTGCATGGCCATCACACTGAAGTGCGCCGAAAAGCCACTCCTCGAGAATGTGGAAGTGGAGTTTTTGTCAGGAGAGAATTGGCAGAGTTTGACAACATCAAGGGGATGTTAACGTAACGTAAGATGGATACTGCCAGATTCCAATACAGAAATTTGGCAGACCACTGACTGCATTCACAGTTCCAGGGCCATTCTGAACCAGCAAAATTTCTGACGGCATTGGATCACGTCATTGGTCCAGAGATGATGCCGTATGCTTTTGCGTACTTGGATGATATTATAATGATTGGAAAAACTCTCCAGGAGCACATGGACAACTTGCGGGAGGTGTTTAGACTGCTAAGATCAGCAAACTTGAGAATAAATATCGACACTTCCTGTTTTTTAACGAAGAGCTAAATATATTGGGCAGTAAATTGACGTAAAATGGCATTTGCACTGATCCAGAAAATGTAGCACCATCGCAGAGCTGAAGCAGCCACCCTATATCAAAGAGTTAAGGAGTGGCATCATGCTAACGCCGATTTTTTCACGATTTTGCTACAACTGTACACACCCTGAATGCGCTATTCAAGAAAGACACTAAATGGAAGTGGACAGAGGTGTGGCAGAAACCTTTTGAGTCTGACAAAGCCAATTGCACGGAATCACCTGTGCTGGTTTGTCTAGATTTCTACAAGACATCCTGGGCGTTTGGCGGGTGGCGTGGCTGATAAGGTAACTCGCGCACCAATACACCCACAAGCAAAGAGGGAAAAAGATTACATGCAACACGGTCAGCTAAATAAGAGGGTAACGAACTGCAGAATGCAGTGCCGCTCGTAAGCGTTAGCAACAACAAAGCTCGAAACGCAGGAGGATGTAAGAAGGTGCGAAGTGCACGCACCACTACAGGCACAAGCGCAATACACAACACGGACAACAACAAATGCACTCAAATCTACTCGTGCAATTTGTATGCAAAAGAGGAGCATACAAAGCGGGCACTAACAACATCTGAGGCACAATCTTTGACGAACGGGAGCAGAAATGGGCAACAACAAAATGCAAGGGTAAAAGCAAACAAACAATTCTGCGCGCATAGAAACAGTTGATTCAGCGATAGGGCGAGGCTGTAAGAAGTGTGCAAAGAAGAAGATTGCTTTCTAGATAGAGAAAGCGTCGAGGAACCGTTAGACGTCATCGACGCCTACACACACTGCCGCGCTGCGCCCGAAGGATATAAAAAGTAGGATGGGAGAAGATGCCGGCGCCCCAAACTACGGCGTCGGTAAGGTTCACCCGGCCGATCCTCACTTGTTGGCCAGCGATTCTGCTGGAGCTGCTGGTGAACGAGGAGAAGGTCGGGTAACCGAACCGTCGTCGGGGCGTCGGTCACGCCGGCACGCGGTGCGACGACCACCGCCTACCATTTCACCCCAGGAGAATGGTCAGGAGGTTGATGCGGCACCCGGCCTATATAGCGTTGTGGACATCGCCGAACATGGAGGAACCGGCACCATCACCGGGCTCCGGCAAGCTAAGTGAGTACCGGTGGAATGAGCGGGGGATGGTCGACGACCCGCTCCGTCGACGAGGATCCGTGCCGCACTGGGAGGAGGACGGGCCCTGGTCTACGTGGGAACCGGCACGGCCGCCCACCCCACACCGCAGTGGGGAGACGGACAGCGGCGAAACAATTTTCATCATCGACTCGGAGGACGAGGAGGAGCTGGAGACTAGAAGGAATGCGGAAGCGGCGGAGAAGTAAAGGCGGGGCCGGAACCAGCAACGGTGGCAATAAAACGAAAGTCGAGACTGAGCGGTGGTTTCATATGCCACAAGGTGAACGTGGAGGTGTGCTGGCGGGAGGCGGTAGAGGCATGCCTCAGCAGCAGCAGCCTCAGCAGCAGCAGCAGCAACGGCAGTGGGACCAAGAGGAGTGGCGGCAAATACGTTTGCCAGATCGGCCGACGATACATCGGCAACAATCGGAGCCGACGCTTCCGGGACCGAGACGGCCCACGCTAAGACGACAGGCATCGTGGCCGGAAGCCGGCCCAACGAGAGAGTCGACGGAGGTGGAAGAGGTGGTCGAGCATCTCCAGAGGACGAAAACCCCACAGGGCCGAACTGCCAGGATCGTGTGGGCAGATGGATCCCAGTAATGGGGAATGGGGAGAAGATAAAAAGACAAAAATACATTGCATGTTGGCGCAAAATACTTGATGCTACTCACTGCCGAGAAGGAAAAGGAGGTTGGCCCCAAGAGCGGACATGGCGGAGGTTGTAAGGAAAACGTAAAATATGTAATTCCAACATATTTTGTGAAAAATTTGGAAAAATTCTTACCTTGTGCACACAGCGTGGGTTGCACAGTCAGCTGATCGCAACAACAGTGGATCACTGTTAACAACAGATGATGGGTAACGATGTTAGCAACAGCGCAAAAATGCGTCACGGAACGGTAACAGCTGTTAACAGCGGGCGTTCAAATGCTTCACGGCACTGCTTGCTGTTAACAGCTGACGCCGAAATGCGGCACTGCACTGCGGGCAAGCAGACGGATGCTCGATTGGTTGGAGCGAAATTTGAAACCCGAAGGCATCGTGTTTTTTCCGAAGGAAGAGGGGAGTGTGAGGAGCCACATCAGAGCCCAGTTGGATATATAAATACATAGAGGTAGATATATATATGAGCTCACTTCCTCACAGCAAGCTCCATAACTGTTGGTGCAACCCTCGCAACGACAAACGCGACACACACACCCACAGAAGTGGCTCTCTGTCGTACTCGGCTGTTCAGCAATGGGCTCGTGTCGCACACATGGACGAGCCAGGAACAGTTAGTCGAGATGCCGTTCGCGACTCGCAACGATAGCTGACGATGGCATCCGACTGGAGAGGAGAGTGAAATGGCCGATGAACAACTCTCACTCGCTGATAGAGCCTTCAACAAATAATTTGTAGATTTTTCTGGGACCTACTGGGCGAGAGGGCCGCCGCCGACTGGTGGCTGAGGTGGTGGCTTATGCCGGTGTGGACTACGAGCGCCGGAAGGGTATTGAGGTAGGCGAAAACACTGAAGCAGGGTGCGGGTTTATGGAAATTTATTCCTGCTCGGACGACATTACCCGACCTTACAGAAAGATGACGGAGTCGCCACAGCACGGGGGACGACGCCCACCCTCGCATTAGGTGAGGGATGCCCCGGCACAGGGGACAACGCCCGCACATGCCGGAGATGTGAGGTTATGGCTTCCGCCGGGAGGACAGCGCCCGTCCCATGCGGAAGCCGAGGGATGGGAATTACCTCTGCTCGGTGGACATCGCCAAACCGTGCACGAGGCGTAGTGTAGGGAAGGGGTATCACACACAAGACTAGAACGCACTGCAGTTTGATATTGATTTCTTTCTCATTTATTTCCCCAATTTCCATACATTGGTTGATTTTCACGGCCACATGCCGTTGCGTTCGAGATCCTGGGGTCCATCCCGCCAAACATGGATGCAACCAACTATGGGCTTGGAATGATGGGGATTCCGTCATGTGGTATACCATCAAAACACTCAATAATGCAAAGCGGAATTATTCAGACAATGAGAGAGTGTCAAGCGATAATCTGGGGCATCCAAAAACTGAGGTCATATCTGGAGGGATCACATGGCATCAAAATGGCTCAACTGCATTGAGAACCCATCAGAAAGGATTGATAGATGAGTATATAGGAACTATATGTTCTGGATCTTTCTGGGAATCATTTATTCTTTTTTATACTCTTGTAAAAATGGTATAATAATTTGGTCAGAAGTATGCATCGCTTACTAGGAAGCATCCCTGACTATACAAAGTATATATACTCTTGATCAGCGCGACGAGCTGATATAGCACTGTCCGTTTATCCGTCTGTCTGTCTGTCTGGAGCAACGCAGTCTCCACCGAGACTATTAGAGCTACAGAGCTGAAATTTTGCAAACTTGCGTCTTTCAGCTGCAGGCATTGTATATCTCGGAATCATCCGGATCGGACAATTTTGTCCTATAGCTCCCATAGGATAGATCGGTTTTAAGAAATCTTTTAGTGGGAATACTTCGACGTTATTAAAGTCAGAGACTTGAAATGTGGACCATATACTTGTGTAGCACACAGAGCTAGAACATTCAAATATGCCAACTGGGGTACTGTTGACCTCTCCTTAAGACGTATCAAAAAATATAAATAGAAATATAGTAAACCACGAATGTAGGAGCGTGCTGAATCCCAGAGGTCTGACTCGTCTACTAAAATGCCCTACGTCATAAGTCATTTTATTTTCAAATTATCAACCATAGCTTATTTTTCTTTTCTTTCTTTAATAATTTTTTCCATTACAACTATTTTTACTTGTGAGCTCCATACAAAATCTTATCTTCAACTTTCATTCTTAATGTAATATCAAATTTATCTTCTTTTACTTAATTCAATTTTAATTATTCTTTACATTATCATAAACCACCTGATTTCATATTGCATCATCTTATGCGCCACACACCATGATCAAAATAAATTCAAAAGTCTAGTCCAAGTCTATGACCAATTCTTCCAACTTATCTTATCAGCCCTTCAGGCATTAATACTGTCTCTTTCAACAGTTTCACTTTCAATAATGTCAATACTGTCTCTTTCAACAGTTTCACTTCCAAATACTGTCTCTTTCAACAGCTTTACTTTCAATGATTTCATTACTATCTCTTTCAAGAGCTACCCTTTCAATTGCTTCATTACTGTCTCTTTCAACAGTTTCTTTTTCAATATCATTCAAAGCCCCATCACAACTTTCAAATTCATACCTCTCTGGCAAGTTTCTCATATCGTCAAGAGCATACTTGTATTTTATATTGTTTGTCAATGACCCAAGAATATAGCTATCTCCGTCTAACAATTCAGCTGTTTGCAAAGGTCCTCTAAAGCTTGGACTTAACTTTGTTTGATGCCTTTCTTCGTTTTTCAACAAAGCAAAATCTCCTACTTTGTATCTAACAAACTTAAGTTGCTGTTTTCAAATTGGTTTTTGCTATATGTTGCTGCTGCTGAAATATTTTGCACTGCTCGAGTTCTTGATTCTGCCAAATCAACCTCATGTGCGGTGTCACATGGTGGAAGCAACCCCAACGGAAGAGCAACCTTGCCAATAAACAATTCCAAGGGGCTTGCCACTGTCACTCGACTTCCTGTACAATTTAAGGCCAACTGAACCTCATGCGTCTAGCCAAGATCGCCTACTAGTCTGGAAAACGAATAACCTGGTCTACTATTATGTGGTTTGGGACTCCAAAGAGAGATACAGGTGTCACAGCACTTATGCAATTGCCAGCATCAATCTTAATCACGTGTGTTAAATAAACAAATTAAGTAAAAGCGTCCACTTGGGCAATAACAACTCTTTTTGATGTGCCGCTCAAATTTCCAATTATGTCTATGTGTATAGTGTACCAAGGGGTATCGACCTTTGGTATTGGATTAAGTCTAGTCTGAATTTTACCTGACGATGACTTTGACATCTTGCAAGTAATTCAGTTTTCAACAAACTTTCGTGATCAAACCAGTAATACTTCTCTGAGCCTAAGTGCATTATTGACTCATGAATCTGATTTATTATTATTGATTATAATCATTTTAACATCTGAATGCTCTTGGAACAATTGGCAAAGATCGAGTTCCATTTCTCTGAATTGTTCTTAACTCGTAAGTTTTTTCAATGTCTTCGGCAAGAGAATTGTCGTTCAGTTTATTCACAATATTATTTATATCGAAATCTTTGCGCCGTTCATACATAAGCCAATCACTAGATATGTCTGCCAAATTAATTCGTTTTTCAGAAATTTTATGTGTATCACATCACATCAGTGGATGGGAGATTTCTGGAAAAGAAGTCAACGTGAGCCATTCGTTTACCCTTCCTATACTGCAAATCAAATGAGAGCGACTGTAAATAAGCCCACCATCTTTGTGCCTTGGGAGACAGCTCATGGTTTGTCCTTGATGCTGTAAGCGGATTACAATCGGCAAAAGCAACAAAATATCTACCAGTCAAATAAAGGCGAAAATGCATTATAGCCATGACAACCGCAAGAGTCTCTAATTGGCAAGATTGGTATCAATGGCATGAGGTTTCTTGTTGATTTTATATAGTAAGATGGCTCCATATTAGTGTTGGGTTGTTCATGAGTGAGTGAACAAAAAAGAGTTGTTCATTAAACTGAGCGAGTGAACATGTTCAGTTGCTCTTTTGTTCACTTGCTCACTGCTCAATTGCTCACTGTTCAGTTGCTCATTGTTCAGTTGCTCACTGTTCAGCTGTTCTTTTGTTCACTTGCTCACTGTTCAGTTGTTCATTTGTTAACTTACTCACTTGCTCACTGTTCACCTCATGGTGAAACTATAGTTTTACCTTGTAACGAACCTTCGGTTATTCCGAGTCTAAGCCGGGCTGAGTTTCAGTCGACTGTGAGTTCGTACCAACAATATTTATAATTGTAGGCACCTGCGATAGTAATAAGTCTCGTTATAGTTTGAGTTTGAGCGGTATATTTTGGGCTTTGATTGGCTTATATCTAAGTATTTGTACAACTGTTGTTTTCCTGCCTAAGACACTCCTGCTATCCGCCAGGATTCGCCTCCTATGAGCACACTTGGCTGCGTGATTCGCTATTTGCGAGGCACTCCGGCTTTCCGAGTGCGCTACGTCTCTCTTACACGCTCAGGATTCGCTCTGGGCACACCGGGTTATCGCCAGGATACGCTTCTGTATACTCCGGCGATCCGCACGGATATCATACAGGCTCTCCTACTACCGGATTCACCTTAAGCACTCCGACGTGTTCGTAAGAGACGGCGTGCTCACTCCGAGTACGCACAGCTACGGCGCAAATAGCACACACCCACTCCAAGATTTGCCAAAGCTAACTAACTGCTAGAGCTGTCCACCAATGTCCTGTCTTGGTGGCAGTTGTTGCTGAATGTCCTTCGGCGTGAGGTCCTGTGGTGTTGTTCTGATGTCCTTCGATGTCCTTGCGTGTCCCTCGATGTCCCTCGATGATCACTTTCACTGGCACTTGCGTTAACTGGCACTTTTACTTCTGTTCACTTTCACTTGTAATAATCTTCTCCCGTGTCGGCTGCATTTTCTCCTTTTATATGCCATCGGCAGGCCCTGCTTCGTGCTGGAACGGGGCCTGCTGATGGTGCTCGTGTCCGCTTAACGGTGCCATCACGCGATCGTCCAGAACATTCCATTCGCCGTTGTCTGCGCGGCGGCGTCTGCTATCGCTGCGCATTCGCGAACGGTATTTCGGCTAACGGCCCGTTGTTCGTCTGTGTGTGCGACACGAGCCCATTGCTGAATAGCCGAGTGCGACAGAGAGCCATTCCTGTGCGTCTGTGTCGCGTTCGGCGTAGCGGGGTTTACTCCAACCGTTATGGAGTTTGCTGTGAGGAGCTGGGCCGTTATATATATATGCCTATATATATATATAACTCCCTGGCCCATCATATTGTTCCTCACACTCTCCTCTTCCTTCGGGAAAACACGATGCCTTCGTGTTTTAAACGTCCCGCCAAAGTGTCGCTTGCAAGCAGTGCAGGGATGCATTTCCTCACCTGTTAACAGTCAGCAGAGACGTATTTGGATGCCGTGCTGTTAGCTCGCGCCGCTGTTAATGGTGATCTGCTGTTAACAGTGATCTGTTGTTAACAGTGATCTGCTGTTAACAGCACGCAGGGTTGCATTTGGATGGTCGACTCACTTTTGCGTTAGCTAGCTGTGAGACGTTGTTTTGCGCACCCACGTTGTGTGCGAAAAAAAGAAAAAAAAGGTAAGCCGACCCCTTTTCTTTTTCTTTCTTTTTCAGCTGATGTTACTTCGCCCCTTTCACCCCGCCGTGAGTAAACGATATATCTGTGTCATTCCAATTTTAATACGCTCTCTCTCTCTCTCTTTCCCCTTCCCCTCCTCGTATATACCTGTATACACGTCGGCCCCCGCGCGAGTGGCGCACACGGTATCGGCAACCGTCTGCCCACACAATTCGCGCTGCTCGGCCCTGTGGGGTTTTGGTGCGCCGTAGATGCTCCACCACCTCCATCGGCCACTCGTTTTCCGCCACCTTGGTCCACTCGCCGATCGGCCCGGCTTCTGGCCACGAAGCCTGCCGCTGCAGTGTGGGGCGCACTGTTCCCGGGGCCGTTGGTTCCGACTGCTGCCGCTGCAGCGTCGGACGACCTGACAGCGGTAGCCGGATTGGCCTCCACTCCTCCTTGTCCTGCTGCTGCGGTTGAGGAGACTGCTGCTGCTGCTGTTGTTGTTGTTGCTGTGGCTGATGCTGCTGCTGTTGTGGTTGTTGCGGTGGCTGATACTGCTGCTGTTGTTGTTGTTGTTGCAGTGGTTGATGCTGCTGCTGCTGTTGTTGTTGTTGTTGCAGTGGTTGATGCTGCTGCTGCTGTTGTTGTTGTTGTTGCGGTGGCTGATACTGCTGCTGCTGTTCCTCCAGCGAAAAGCCTGGCGGCCACGCCTCGACCGCCTCTCGCCAGCAAATCTCCACCTGGACTTCGTGGCACACGAAACCATCGCGGATTCTCGACTTTCGTCGCCATGCGACCGTCGGTGGCTCCGGTTCCACCTCTCCTTCGGAGTCCGACGAGATGACGATCACGTCGTCCTCTGCCGCTTCCGCTCCTGACTCCTCCGAATCGGAAATGACCACCGCCTCGCCGATGTCGGCCTCCTGGCTGCGGTATGGGGTGGGTGGCCGTGCCGGCTCCCACGTGGCCAGCGGCGAATATCTCCCATTTTTGATGCAGGGCCCGTCACTTTCCCAGTCCGGCACGTATGTTGCGGCCGCCGGTGTCCCCACCTCGTCATCGGACTGAGGCGTCGCCCATCCTCTGCGCGTTTCGTCGCCCGGCCAGTATGGCGAGGCTGGCGTTGCCCATCCCTCGTCCTCGGATCGGGGCGTCGCCCATCCTCCGCTCGTTCCGCTGCTCTCTGAGCTTGCCGGCGCCCATGATCCCGGTGATAGCGCTGGCTCCTCCAGGTCCGGTGATGTCCACACCGTAAGGTAGGCTGGGTGCCGCCTTAGTCTTCTCCCGGCTTTCCGCGGGTGAAATGGCAGTCGTACAGGTGGTCGACGGACCACGTGCCGGCGTGCCCGACGCTGCGACACCGGTTCAGTTACCGGCCCTTCTCCTCGTTCGCCTGCAGCTCCAGCAATATCGCTGGCCAACAGGCGAGGATCGGCCGGGTGAACTTTACCGACGCCGTAGTGCGGGGCGCCGGCCGCTGTTTGCTCCTTGTTGGGTTCCATACTGTTTTTGAATAGGCCGAGCTCGTGCCAGCGGCCCCCTTTTATACCCTTCGGGCGTGAGTTTGGGCGTCGGTGGCGCCTAGCGGTTCCTTTGTGCCCTCTCTTTTCTCGGTCGCACTCTTCTACCAGCCTCGCCTTATCGCTGAATCCGCTGTTGCTATGCGCGCCGCTCAGTCGGTTTTTCTCTTCGCCATTGTCGTTTTGTTGTTGCGCAATTCGGCTATTGCCTACTGTCTGCGCTTGCGCGTGTATATGTGTATGCATTTTGTTGTTGCCTGTTTTGCTTGTGCATACTTCCCACGCTTGCGCGTGTCTAAGTGCGTGCATTTTGTGCGCGCGCGTACGAGCGGCGCAGCATTCGGCAGTTCGTTGCCCTTTTCTTCCGCTGCTCGTCTTGCATTCTCGCTTTTTTTTTTTTTTTTTCGGCAATTCGCTTGCGCGTGTCTATGTGTATAATTAGCTCTTGCTTGTACTTTGTTTTTGCTAACTTTGCAAATGCTGTTTGTCTATGCATTACTAAATGCTTGCACATGCTTTCCCCTTCTCAACTTATTTTAATTTTTATATTGAGGAAGAATTTAACAAATTTTAATTTCCCTCTGCCGTTGAGGCATTTTGCTCACCTGATGCCTTACATGGCTTCAGGTCGGCTATATGAGCCGTTCTCATTCGCTTGCCCGTTCCTGCTTCCATTTTACAGATCACCGGCGAGATGAAACCAACCACGGTGTATGGCCCTCCATACCGTGGAGCTAGTTTTGCTGCGAAGCCGTCTGCAGCATTGGATAGGTGTCGCTCCTTTGCCCACACCTGGTCCCCAATGGCCGGTTTCCATGGCCGCCGCCGTAGGTTGTAGTGTCTCGCCTGGTCTTGTGCAGCCTTCTCCAAGCTGCGCCTTACAACCTGGAACACCTCTGCCATCTTGGTCGCTCTCTCCGTTGGGCTTTGCGTTGCTTGCCCGGTGCCCACTGTTACCTCGTCGTACAGTGCTTTGGGCAGCCTCGGCTCTCGTCCCTGCGTCAGGAAGGCTGCGCTGTAGCCCGTTGATGCTGAGACACTGCTGTTGACTGCCAATGTCAACTCCGGCAGCGTCTCGTCCCAGCCCCGCTGGTTGCTCCCCGCAAACTGTGCAATCATCGTCTTCACTGTACGATTTGCTCGCTCCGTCGGGTTTTCTTGCGGCGTATATGGCGCCGTCAACTGATGCTTCACCCCAAGCTCCTCCAGAAAAGTTTTAAATGCTCGGCTAGTGAATTGTGTCCCATTATCAGTGATGAGCACCTTGGGTGCCCCGAATCGGGCCAAGATCCGCTCCCGAAATGCTTTTTGTAGCGTCGCTGTGTTAGCGCTTCGGAGGGGCACCATTTCCGTCCACTTGGAGAATCTGTCGACGAACACCACTAACATGGTATTCCCATGCTTGGACCTAGGCAGAGGTCCCACGAAGTCGGCGCACACGGTGGCCCACGGCTCCTCAGGGATCTGTGTCAGCATCTTGCCCGCAGCCTGGAGTTGGCTCGGCTTATACCGCTGACACAGTTCGCATTTCTGCACATATGTGCGCACATCCCTGTACAGCCCGGGCCAATAGTAGCGAGCTGCCACTCGTGCAATCGTTTTCCGGCTTCCAAGGTGTCCCGCCGCCGTTGCGTCGTGGTTCTCCTTCAGCACCTGTGCTCGCTTGCCTTTTGGTACGCACAGTTTCCATGCTGCCACATCCTCGTGTCCGGCCTGGTGTGGGATATGCCGGTACACTTCTCCCGCTTCTTCCACATAGTCTGGGAATTTCTGGGGCTTCATCTTCAGCTCCCGCCGCAGCTTCTGGATCCATGGACACTGGTCGCTTGTTTGCCCCTCGATGTCCACAAGCACCCGACATGTCTCCTCTCGCATTGGTTGTCGCGATAATGCGTCTGCCACAATATTCAGATTGCCCTTCCGATATTTGACCTCAAAGTCAAATTGTTGCAGCTCCAGTGCCCATCTAGCAATCCTTCCTGATGGGCTCTCGATAGAGTTGAGCCACTTCAACGCCATGTGATCCGTTATCACGGTGAAGTGATATCCCTCCAGATATGGCCTCATCTTCCGGATGCCCCAGATAATAGCCAGACACTCCTTCTCGGTGGCAGAATAATTCCGCTCCGCACTATTGAGTGTTCTGCTGGCATACGATATGACGCGCTCCCCATCCTCTGATGTTTGCGTCAATATCGCTCCAAGCCCATAGTTACTTGCATCTGTTTGCAAACAAAATGTCTTGGAGAAATCTGGGCATGCCAGCACCGGAGCTTCTGTTAGTTTGGCTCTAACGGTCTCGAAAGCCTTTTGCCGTTCTTCTGTCCACTCCCACTTGGTGCCTTTCTTCAGTAACGCATTCAGGGGATGTACTGTTGTTGCAAAGTCTGGGACAAATCGGCGATACCATGACGCCACTCCGACATATTGCCTCAGCTCCTTAATGTTTGATGGTGGCTTTAATTCTGCGATCGCCGCTACTTTTTCTGGGTCAGTCCTGATTCCATTCTCCGTCACTTTGTGGCCCAGATATTTCAGCTCCTTCTTGAAGAAATCGCACTTGTCGATATTGATCTTCAATTTCGCTGCTCGTAGTCGTCGGAATACCTCACGCAGATTGTCCATATGCTCCTTTCGCGTTTTCCCAATCACAATGATGTCATCCAAATAGGCAAACGCATGCGGCATCATATCTGGGCCAATGACACGATCCAATGCCCTTTGAAATGTTGCTGGAGCCGAATGGAGTCCAAAAGGCATCACTTTCCACTGAAAGAGTCCCTTTCCTGGAACTGTGAATGCAGTCAGTGGCCGACTGGCTTTCTCCATTGGGATCTGCCAGTATCCGTCCTTTAGATCCAAGCTTGATATGAACCGTGCCTCGCGCAATTGGTCCAGAATGTGATGCACCCGCGGCAGCGGGTAGGCATCTTTCACTGACCTGGCGTTGAGCTGACGGAAATCCACACATAGCCGCCATTTCCCGGTCTTCTTCTTGACCATTACTATCGGTGCGCTATGTGGGCTCTTCGACGGCTCAATGCAGCCCTTCGCCAGCAGCTCATCTACCTTTGCGTTGATTTCGGCCTGCATCTTGGGATTCTTCGGGAAATACCTCTGCTTGATAGGTCGATCGTCATGCATCGTGATCCGGTGTTCGGTGATATTCGAGGTACCCTTGGTGTGGTCGAAGGCTGCCAATTCTCTTTTGAGAAACTCGTCCACTTCCACATCCTCGTGGAGTGGCTCTCTGGGCGCCTTTTCCATCTCCTGGGTTGCCGTGTCCGAGATGCCGACTGCCACCGACAATCTCTCGCCCCGGTGTGTGTAATGTTGTGGATTCCTCGGCGCAATCTCCAGTTTCAGCCCGGCGCACTCTATTATGATGCCTATGCTGACTAAAAAGTCCCAGCCCAGCACTAAGTCGTCGATCACCCCGGGCAGGACCAGCAACGATATCCTTGCTTCTCGCCTACCCAAGTGGACTGTCGCCTCCAGGAGTTTGTCCACTTCGGTGCAGCTTCCGTCTGCCAAACGAATCCATCTTCGCGTGGTGCTCCACCGGCCCACGTCACCGAGCCTGTTAGCTAGCTGTTCACTAACAAAGCTGCTTGTCGCTCCGGTGTCGATCGTGGCCTTAAACTGTTCGGCGCCGATTTTAACCGTCGCCGAAAGTTGTGCACCCTCGTCGTAGATGTCGCCTACTGGCGTCTGGGGCCTCCTCGTTGCGGTTCCCGCTCGCCCCTGGATGGCGGGTGCCGCTGGTCGTTTCCCGACTGGCAACACGCGTGCGTCCTGACTCCAATCCGCCCACATTGCCAGCAAAACTCCAGCATGGCATTTCGGCACTCTATTGCCCAGTGGCCCTCTTGGCCACACACGCGGCATGCCCTCGCTGGGTTCTGGACGTGGGTCCTCGGGCCTTCCATTTGCCTTCTTGGAGCTGGTCTGGGCCTTGCCATTTCTGTCTCCCGGCTGGGGTGGTATGTGCTTCCCATGCTACCACTCCCAGCGTCGTCCATGGCCCTAAACATTGTTCTCTCTGGCTGCATTTGCGGGCGCAGCTTTTCTCGGTCTTTTTCGAGTTCTTCAAACTCATCGGCGAGCAGCATCAGCTCTGTCAGGCTGCGGAACTGGTACGGCCGTGCGTATGCACGTAAGTCGGGGAGGCTGTTATTGTATATATATTTGAGTTCGCGTTCCGCTGCGTAACGTAGTGGGCGCATCAGCGTCTGCATCTCCACCATATATATCTTAAATGGCTCTCCCATAGTCTGTCGCCTCCGAGTCACTTCGTCTTTCAAATTTTCGAAGTAATCTCGTGGTAAGAAATACTCCTGAAAATTTGCGACGAAGGTCGACCATGCTGTCCAATGTCTATTGTTGGCTATGTACCATTTTAACGCCATGCCTTTCAACAGCTCAGGCATGGCTCTCGGGACTAGGTCCAGATCCAGGCCGTACGTCTCCGCCGACCATTCCACCTGCTCCAAAAATTCTAGTGGCTTCGTTGTTCCATCGAACCGGAAGCCCCACTCTCGCACCTGCTTAGCCACCTTTGGATATTCGGGTGCCGTTGGAATCGCCTCCCGTGTCCTCACCTCCGGCTGTGGTGTCGAGGTGGCTCCCCAGTGGCTCTGTTGCCGATCCTGGAGGCGCGTGGCCGCACTCGTCGATGGTACACTCAGTCTCGCGGTGTTGTCCACGCCGTCTATCTCTTCGTCCTCTATTGCCACGGTTGGCACTTCTTCTCTTGCCGGCGAGATTTGGCCATGTAGGTTGGCGAGTTCGGCGATCCTCAGAGAGTATGGGATTCGTCCCTCGTTTGTCATCACCCACTCGCCAAACTGTCTCCGCATCACGGCGAGTGTGCCTGACAGGCTTATGCCAAACTCGCAGCCATATCGTAGCACATCCTCTTTTTTAAGGTTATATACCCACGCTCGTACCATTTTCCTAACTTTTATTAATATCGCAGGGACACAACGTTGGGCGCCAGTTGTAACGAACCTTCGGTTATTCCGAGTCTAAGCCGGGCTGAGTTTCAGTCGACTGTGAGTTCGTACCAACAATATTTATAATTGTAGGCACCTGCGATAGTAATAAGTCTCGTTATAGTTTGAGTTTGAGCGGTATATTTTGGGCTTTGATTGGCTTATATCTAAGTATTTGTACAACTGTTGTTTTCCTGCCTAAGACACTCCTGCTATCCGCCAGGATTCGCCTCCTATGAGCACACTTGGCTGCGTGATTCGCTATTTGCGAGGCACTCCGGCTTTCCGAGTGCGCTACGTCTCTCTTACACGCTCAGGATTCGCTCTGGGCACACCGGGTTATCGCCAGGATACGCTTCTGTATACTCCGGCGATCCGCACGGATATCATACAGGCTCTCCTACTACCGGATTCACCTTAAGCACTCCGACGTATTCGTAAGAGACGGCGTGCTCACTCCGAGTACGCACAGCTACGGCGCAAATAGCACACACCCACTCCAAGATTTGCCAAAGCTAACTAACTGCTAGAGCTGTCCACCAATGTCCTGTCTTGGTGGCAGTTGTTGCTGAATGTCCTTCGGCGTGAGGTCCTGTGGTGTTGTTCTGATGTCCTTCGATGTCCTTGCGTGTCCCTCGATGTCCCTCGATGATCACTTTCACTGGCACTTGCGTTAACTGGCACTTTTACTTCTGTTCACTTTCACTTGTAATAATCTTCTCCCGTGTCGGCTGCATTTTCTCCTTTTATATGCCATCGGCAGGCCCTGCTTCGTGCTGGAACGGGGCCTGCTGATGGTGCTCGTGTCCGCTTAACGGTGCCATCACGCGATCGTCCAGAACATTCCATTCGCCGTTGTCTGCGCGGCGGCGTCTGCTATCGCTGCGCATTCGCGAACGGTATTTCGGCTAACGGCCCGTTGTTCGTCTGTGTGTGCGACACGAGCCCATTGCTGAATAGCCGAGTGCGACAGAGAGCCATTCCTGTGCGTCTGTGTCGCGTTCGGCGTAGCGGGGTTTACTCCAACCGTTATGGAGTTTGCTGTGAGGAGCTGGGCCGTTATATATATATGCCTATATATATATATAACTCCCTGGCCCATCATATTGTTCCTCACAACCTGGTCACATTGACTTAATAATCCGTTATTTTGTTATAAATAAATATCGCATTCGCAAAATTTAAAATGTCTCAACCACAAAGTGCTATTTGGAAGCATTTTACAGATTTGGGCAATAAAGAGGCAAAATGCAAATACTGCCGCAATGTGTTAAGCAGCAAGTAACTTAGGACGGCACCTATCCAACAAGCACGCAACGCCAATGGAGCCGGTTGGCCGGCAAAACGATGAGATTGTCGATGTTGGATGTGAAAATAATAGGCAACAACAAATGACTGCATTTTTTCATAAGCCGCCTACTGCAAGAAAAAGCCAAAAGATTGATCGACAGGTGGTGAAAATGATCTCTAAAGGCCATCATGCGATTAGGCTGGTGGAAGAGCCGCAATTTAAACAGTTGATTGAGGACGTCTCTAATTATCCTGGATATAAGCTTCCTACCAGGAAAACGCTTTCAAACGTTTTGATTCCGGATGCGACTGCGGTTTGCCTGACAACTGACTGTTGGACGTCTTTGGCCCATGAAAGTTTTATGGCTGTGACTGCACATTTTATTTAAAAGGGGTCAACAACAACAAATTCATTTTTGCTGTCTTGCGAACAAATTGATCTCAAAATTTGGCAGACCTATTAAGAAAGGTTGTTGTAACGTAGGATACTAATTTCATTATATACTAAGTTTGTTTAAGTTTTCCGTTAACAAAAACTTTTGATTTATATTCCCCTATAATATAACTGACTACATTTGGCTATGATCTGGGGCATAGCTGGCCGGTCTGGCAAAAAAAGTTCCTCCAACGTGTCGGTGATATTATTAGGGTATTCTTTCATGTAGTCTATCTAATCATTCCATGTTAGATCTTATATTTACTTATATATAAGTTTGCAACTAAAAGGTTCACATGCTTGATATTAAGACCAACAACAAGAGCTGTAACAACTGATCAGAAATATATAAAAATGCTGATCAGAATTGCATCAAACCGCTGACAAAGTGCGATTCTAAGAAGAATAAGAACAAGTTCATTGCCCAACAGGCCATCGACACCACCAACGTCGACGCTGCCGATGTCGCTGCCAATACACCACAGCTTGCTAGAGATAGATTTGGTTTAAGTTAGTTTAGTTGCCAATTTGGTATTGAATAAAAAGAACGTATAAATTCAAACAAAACTAAAGTTGTATTTTTTTTATCACTTTTAATTAACCGATAATTAACTCGCGCCCGCGCATGGACCGGCTAAGGACACGACAGAACAAAGCGCTTCTAAGTGTTCCATATTGCAACGTTTTACAAAGTCGGTTGTGAAGTGAAATAAATAAACCAAGTGCAACTCGCGTTTGTTAATTCGAACGCTCGGCTTAATTCGCTTCAAGCAAAATAAAACTTAATTATTTGATTGCCCATCGGTGGACAACGCTTCCTGTTGGGCCCGTACGAAGGATACTCCAACGAAGTCTGGTCGCAGGATCCCAAGTAGACGGCAGATCAAAAAGGATGAAATCCGGACAAGCGGTGGAGGTTGCAACATCCGTAGTAATAATGTAAGTTATCAATTAAGATACACATATGTACTAAGAAAACTATTACACACACATACGAATATATGAAAATAAAAAGATGACTATATATATATGAAATAAAACTATTCCCAAAGGTAAGATAAGGACACCGTATAATAATAAAGAAATATAAAGACTACAAACGTAGTATAACGAGCTCCAACTTTGCGATTCCTAAGGTTCCCTCCAAAGTAGAAAAAAACAAGTAAGAACGTTGCAGTCGGCCGCCACCGACTGCGTCAGACTCTGTTCCTGTTAAAGGTGTCTAGGCTCAATAAATATGTAGACTGTCCGTCCGTCTTTCCGTATGTTTGAATGCGAGATTATTGAGATTCTTTTTTTGAGCATGCCTTTTACATCAATTTAGCTACAGTCATAAAATTTTATATATAGCTTTTTTAAAATAAAATACTATTTTTATATATTTTGGATACTGGCTCCACATTTCACAAAATCAATTTAATATAAGTTCAGTTGCAAATAAAGCCACATTTACATTTTTTTTTTAATTTTTTAGGTAAAACCGTATTTTTAATAAAATATAAGGATTTATGCAGAAAGTTTTATCAAAATCCATTAAGTAACATAGAAGTTATAAAAAAATATAAAAAAAATATTTTATTAAATGATAATATCACGCGGCAGCGATGGGAATCGAACCTGGGTCACGCGCTTCGCATGCCACCGACTCTACCCACTACACCACGGCGTCTCTTTCACGACTATGCGCCAAACTGAGTTTGGAAGTGTTTTGATTTGGTTAAACAGACTTGCGTTGTGGTAGCGAAGACCCGGCTTCAACCCCCAGTTAGGTCAACTAGAATTTGTTTTACGGAGGCCTACATTATGATTATTATTATTTTTTTTTTTCGTAAATTTAAATTTCATGAACAGTAACCCACATGTCAAATTTGGATGCTCTACGTCTAAGACTGTAGGAGATACAGTTTTACCCTAGTTGCCACGCCCCAAATGGACGTAGCTATATATAACATATATTTTTGGGTAGAGGTAGGATACTAGTATATATATTCCAAGTCCCAACTCTGACGGAAATATTGCCGAAATTATCACGGTTTTAGTAAAAGATATAGTAATTCCCGATTTGCCACGCCACCAAAAGACGTGGATACATAACTTTTGACTTATCTTAAGAGGAGGCCAACAGTATCCCACTTGCAAAATTTGGACGCTCTAGCTCCAAAACTGTAGGAGATACAGTTTTATCCGAGTTGCCACGCCCTTAATGAGCGTAAATATCTATAATATATATTTTTGATTCCGAGTGATCTACTTGCACATGTATTCCAAATTTCAAGTCTCTAGCTCTTAATACGCTCAAAATATTATAAGATTTATACAAATCGCTATATATATATTCCCGAATTGGTACGCCCTCAAGGGGCGTGGGTATATAACTTTTCGATCTAACTTAAGGGAAGGTCAACAGTAACCCACATGTCAATTTTGGATGCTGTAGCTTCAAAACTGTTGAAGATATAGTTTTATCCGATTTGCCACGCCCACAATGAGCGTAGATATATAATCTATATCTTAAAACGTCCGCGTGTTGTACACGAATATATATTCTAAATCCCATTCCTTAGACTGCAATATTGACTAAAATAACAGCGTTTTAGTCTTAATAGATATAGCATTTCCCGATTTGCCACGCCCCCTGTGGGCGTATCGGAAAAATACTCAAACTTGATCTGACGTGGATACACACGAGTATATATTCCAAACTACAAGTCTCTAGCTTCTATAGTGTCCAAATGCTGCGCGTTCATACAGACAGTCGGACAGACGGACAGACGGACAGACGGACAGACAGCAAGACGGACATTGCACAAATCCAATAGACTCTTTTTCCCTTTGGGAACAGAGTCTAAAGACCAGCCACTGGTTGTCACAACAAAAGCAATAAGAATACTTATTCAAATTTCGTTATTAGAAAACATATGATAAATCTCTGTACACTTAAACACTTACAGTCTCTTAGCGCGGACGCACGGCTAACGAAAACAACCTTATAAGGCTACCGATATATAGTCACAGATTAGAGAGAATATAGTCAACACCTAGCTAGACAAAACGACATACAACAACTAATGACCATGGCCAGCGTAGGAGAAATCTGCTCTATAGTTAGGCAGACTTTGGCCCGACACTAGTTACGGAAATAAGCAACCCATCTAGGAACAACGCGGTAATTTAGGAGACTTTATCTAAGTGCCAGACATCGTCAAAAGTTGACGGGATTTTTCTAGGAACCCAGCGGAGTTTAACTCCTAGAAAAAAAACGTAGACCGAATAATGTCTGCATATGCAGCTTATATTGGTCCCGCCAAAATACTGTGGTATAATACATACTGTACGAAATAAGATTTCGGGTAATGCCGATTGGCAATGTTCCCTTGAATTGGAATGCCATTTGAAAATGCCTCACACTGCACTATGCAGATTAGAGGGATATGGGAACATTAGAATACCAAATGACAATGTACATTCCACAGATTGTAATGAAATGGTATCAGCGCTACCAGCAGAAGGTACTTAATCTTTGAGCTTCATCAACTACCTAAATTCGTGAGTGAGAATGTACTTAATGTTAATGAACATATTCCGTTATCCTTGCCTATTATATAAAATACTCATTCGACACAAGACTTAATAATTTGCAATGCATAAAGCGAAAGAAAATGTCAGCATACATTTTATAAATTTATTATTTCATTAATTCCATTAGGGATGAGTCCGGCAGAAGAGAAAATCTTAGCAGATGCAGTTAATTGTCATATTTGTAATAAACCTTTATTAAGCGACAGAGTTAGAGATCATTATCATTTGAATAACTCTTGTAGAGGAGCTGCACACAATGCGCGCAATCTTTATTATAAAATTGTAAGGAAGTTCGGAAGAGGAACAACTCTTAGTCGCTGCCAGGGCCTTCCACAAATAATTTGTCATACCTGGAGGGATCACATGGCATCAAAATGGCTCAACTGCATTGAGCGCCCATCAGAAAGGATTGATAGATGAGTATATAGGAACTATATGTTCTGGACTTTATGGGCATCATTTATTCTTTTTATACCCTTGTAAAAATGGTATAATAATTTTGGTCAGAAGTAAGCATCGCACACTAGGAAGCATCCCTGACAATACAAAGTATATATACTCTTGATCAGCGCGACGAGCTGATATAGCACTGTCCGTTTGTCCGTCTGTCTGTCTGTCTGGAGCAACGCAGTCTCCTCCGAGACTATTAAAGCTTCAGAGCTGAAATTTTGAAAACTGGCGTCTTTCGGTTGCAGGCATTGTATATCTCGGAATCATCCGGATCTGATGAGTTCCATACAAAACCTAATCTTCAACTTTTAGCTTCATTCTTAGTGTAATATCAAATTTATCTTCTTTTACTTAATTCAATTTTAATTATTCTTTACATTATCATAAACCAACTGATTTCATATTGCATCATCTTATGCGCCACACACCATGATCAAAATAAAGTCAAAAGTCTAGTCACTATGACCAATTCTTCCAACTTTTCTTATCTGCCCTTCAGGCATCTATACTGTCTCTTTCAACAGTTTCACTTTCAATAATTTCAATACTGTCTCTTTCAACAGCTTCACTTTCAATCATTTCATTACTATCTCTTGCAAGAACTACCCTTTCAATTGCGTCATTACTGTCTCTTTCAACAGTTTCTTTTTCATTATCATTCAAAGCCCCATCATAACTTTAAGGCCAACTGAACCTCATGCGTCTTGCCAAGATCGCCTACTAGTCTGGAAAACGCCTAACCTGGTCACCTATTATGTGGTTTGGCACTCCAAAGAGAGATACAGGTGTCACAGCACTTATGCAATTGTCAGCATCAATCTTAATCACATGTGTCAAATAAACAAATTTAGAAAAAGCGTCCACTTGGGCTGAATTTTACCTGACGATGATTTTGACATCTTGCAAGTAATGCTGTTTTCAACAAACTTTCGTGATCGAACCAGTAATACTCATAGGTATTATTCAACGTCTTCTCCCAGCCTAAGTGCATGATTGACTCATGAATCTGATTTATTACGAAACATCTGAATGCTCTTGGAACAATTGGCAAAGATCGAGTTCTACCATTTCTCTGAATTGTTCTTAACTCGTAAGTTTTTTCAATGTCTTCGGCAAGAGAATTGTCGTTCAGTTTATTCACAATATTATTTATATCGAAATCTTTGCGCTGTTCATCCATAAGCCAATCACTAGATATGTCGCCAAATTAATTTCTCAGAAACTTTAAGTGTATCAATCACATCAATTGATGGGAGATTTCTGGAAAAGAATTTAACGTGAGCCATTCGTTTACCCTCCCTATACTGCAAATCAAATCAGAGCGACTGTAAATAAGCCCACCATCAATGTGCCTTTGGAGACAGCTCATGGTTTGTCCTTGATGCTGTAAGCGGATTACAATCGGCAAAAGCAACAAAATAACAACCAGTCAAATAAAGGCTAAATTACATTACTACTTGGCAAGATTGGTAATGGTTTGAGGTTTCTTGTTGATTTTATATAGTAAGATGGATCCATATCCACGAGCACTTGCATCAGTATGCAATTCGATTGGATATTGCGGGTCAAAAAGTACTAAAACTGGCGTCTGTGTAAGTATAGAAACAACTTTTTGTTTATTTGTTGATGTTTTGGCTTCCAGAAAAACTTGTTCTTTTTCGATGTCAAGAGATATAATGGTTTCATGAAACAAAAAAATCCTTGCATAAATTGCAGAAAATAAGACCCAAATCCAATAAATTGTCTTAAAGCAGAGACCGACTGAGGTGGTGGTAAGTCAGTTAACGCTGAAATTAAAAGTGAATTTGAACGAATTTGACCTGCGCTCACTTTATATCCCAAATATTAAAGTGCCGACTTCAGAAACGAACACTTCCTTATATTAATAGAAAATGTTAGAAGATCAACCATTACATCATCCACGTGAACAACCTCAAATGTATTTGCAAGTTCTCCAAATGCATACATCACTGTTCGCTGAAAAACTGAAGGTGTATTTTTGAGGCCAAACGGCAATACTAATTTCATTATATCTAAGTTTGTTTAAGTTTTCCGTTAACAAAAACTTTTGATTTATATTTCCCTATAATATAACTGACTACATTTGGCTATGATCTGGGGCATAGCTGGACGGTCTGGCAAGAAAGTTCCTCCAACGTGTCGGTAATATTATTAGGATATTCTTTGATGTAGGCTATCTAATCATTCCATGTTAGATCTTATTTTATATAAGTTTACAACTAAAAGGTTCACATGCTTGATATTAAGACCAACAACAAGAGCCGTAACAACTGATCAGAAATATATAAAAATGCTGATCAGAATTGCATCAAACCGCTGACATCGCGTCTGCACATGCCAACTAAAGTGCGATTCTAAGAAGAATAAGAACAAGTTCATTGCCCAACAGGCCATCGACACCACCAACGTCGACGCTGCCGATGTAGCTGCCAATACACCACAGCTTGCTAGAGATAGTTTTGGTTTAAGTTAGTTTAGTTGCAAATTTGGTATTGAATAAAAAGAACGTATAAATTCAAACAAAACTTAAGTTGTATTTTTTTTATCACTTTTAATTAACCGATAATTAACTCGCGCCCGCGCATGGACCGGCTAAGGACACGACAGAACAAAGCGCTTCTAAGTGTTCCATATTGCAACGTTTTACAAAGTCGGTTGTGAAGTGAAATAAATAAACCAAGTGCAACTCTAGTTTGTTAATTCGAACGCTCGGCTTAATTCGCTTCAAGCAAAATAAAACTTAATTATTTGATTGCCCATCGGTGGACAACGCTTCCTGTTGGGCCCGTACGCAGGATACTCCAACGAAGTCTGGTCGCAGGATCCCAAGTAGACGGCAGATCAAAAAGGATGAAATCCGGACAAGCGGTGGAGGTTGCAACATCCGTAGTAATAATGTAAGTCATCAATTAAGATACACATATGTACTAAGAAAACTATTACACACACATACGAATATATGAAAATAAAAAGATGACTATATATATATGAAATAAAACTATTCCCAAAGGTAAGATATGGACACCGTATAATAATAAAGAAATATAAAGACTACAAACGTAGTATAACGAGCTCCAACTTTGCGATTCCTAAGGTTCCCTCCAAAGTAGAAAAAAACAAGTAAGAACGTTGCAGTCGGCCGCCACCGACTGCGTCAGACTCTGTTCCTGTTAAAGGTGTCTAGGCTCAATAAATATGTAGACTGTCCGTCCGTCTTTCCGTATGTTTGAATGCGAGATTATTGAGATTCTTTTTTTGAGCATGCCTTTTACATCAATTTAGCTACAGTCATAAAATTTTATATATAGCTTTTTTAAAATAAAATACTATTTTTATATATTTTGGATACTGGCTCCACATTTCAAAAATCAATGTAATATAAGTTCAGTTGCAAATAAAGCCACATTTACATTTTTTTTTTAATTTTTTTTAGGTAAAACCGTATTTTTAATAAAATATAAGGATTTATGCAGAAAGTTTTATCAAAATCCATTAACAAACATAGAAGTTATAAAAAAATAAAAAGAAAACATTTTATTAAATGATAATATCACGCGGCAGCGATGGGAACCGAACCTGGGTCACGCGCTTCGCATGCCACCGACTCTACCCACAACACCACGGCGTCTCTTGCGCGACTATGTGCCAAACTGAGTTTGGAAGTGTTTTGATTTGGTTAAACAGACTTGCGTTGTGGTAGCGAAGACCCTGCTTCAATCCCCAGTTAGGTCAACTAGAATTTGTTTTACGGAGGCTTACATTATGATTATTATTATTTTTTTTTTTCGTAAATTTAAATTTCATGAACAGTAACCCACATGTCAAATTTGGATACTCTACGTCTAAGACTGTAGGAGATACAGTTTAACCCTATTTGCCACGCCCCAAATGGGCGTAGCTATATATAACATATATTTTTGGGTAGAGGTAGGATACTAGTATATATATTCCAAGTCCCAACTCTTTGACGGAAATATTGCCGAAATTATCACGGTTTTAGTAAAAGATATAGTAATTCCCGATTTGCCACGCCCCCAGAAGACGTGGATACATAACTTTTGACTTATCTTAAGAGGAGGTCAACAGTATCCCACATGTAAAATTTGGACGCTCTAGCTCCAAAACTGTAGGAGATACAGTTTTATCCGATTTGCCACGCCCTTAATGGGCGTAACTATCTATAATATATATTTTTGATTTCGAGTGATCTACTTGCACATGTATTCCAAATTTCAAGTCTCTAGCTCTTAATACGCTCAAAATATTATAAGATTTATACAAATCGCTATATATATATTCCCGATTTGGTACGCCCCCAGGGGGCTTGGGTATATAACTTTTTGATCTAACTTAAGGGAAGGTCAACAGTAACCCACATGCCAAATTTGGATGCTCTAGCTTCAAAGCTGTAGAAGATATAGTTTTATCCCATTTGCCACGCCCACAATGGGCGTAGATATATAATCTATATCTTAAAACGTCCGCGTGGTGTACACAAATATATATTCTAAATCCCATTCCTTAGACTGCAATATTGACTAAAATAACAGCGTTTTAGTCTTAATAGATATAGCATTTCCCGATTTGCCACGCCCCCTGTGGGCGTATCGGAAAAATACTCAAACTTGATCTGACGCGGATACACACGAGTATATATTCCAAACTACAAGTCTCTAGCTTCTATTGTGTCCAAATGCTGCGCGTTCATACAGACAGACGGACAGACGGACAGTCGGACAGACGGACAGACGGACAGACAGCAAGACGGACATTGCACAAATCCAATAGATTCTTTTTCCCTTTGGGAACAGAGTCTAAAAAAACATTTTATTAAATGATTATCGAACCTGGGTCACGCGCTTCGCATGCCACCGACTCTACCCACAACACCACGGCGTCACTTGCGCGACTATGCGCCAAACTGAGTTTGGAAGTGTTTTGATTTGGTTAAACAGACTTGCGTTGTGGTAGCGAAGACCCTGCTTCAATCCCCAGTTAGGTCAACTAGAATTTGTTTTACGGAGGTTTACATTATGATTATTATTATTTATTTTTTTTTTACGTAAATTTAAATTTCATGAACAGTAACCCACATGTCAAATTTGGATGCTCTACGTCTAAGACTGTAGTATATATCTTCCAAATCCCAACTCTTTGACGGAAATATTGCCGAAATTATCACGGTTTTAGTAAAAGATATAGTAATTCCCGATTTGGCACGCCCCCAGAAGACGTGGATACATAACTTTTTCAGTATCCCACATGCAAAATTTGGACGCTCTAGCTCCAAAACTGTAGGAGATACAGTTTTATCCGATTTGCCACGCCCTTAATGAGCGTAAATATCTATAATATTTATTTTTAATTCCGAGTGATCTACTTGCACATGTATTCCAAATTTCAAGTCTCTAGCTCTTAATACGCTCAAAGATAAGATTATTATAAGATTTATACAAATCACTATATATATATTCCCGATTTGGTACGCCCCCAGGGGGCGTGGGTATATAACTTTTCGATCTAACTTAAGGGAAGGTCAACAGTAACCCACATGCCAAATTTGGATGCTCTAGCTTCAAAACTGTTGAAGATATAGTTTTATCCGATTTGCCACGCCCACAATGGACGTAAATATATAATCTATACCTTAAAACGTCCGCGTGTTGTACACGAATATATATTCTAAATCCCATTTCTTAGACTGCAATATTGACTAAAATAACAGCGTTTTAGTCTTAATAGATATAGCATTTCCCGATTTGCCACGCCCTTGTGGGCGTATCGGAAAAATACTCAAACTTGATCTGACGCGGATACACACGAGTATATATTCCAAACTACAAGTCTCTAGCTTCTATAGTGTCCAAATGCTGCGCGTTCATACAGACAGACGGACAGACGGACAGACAGCAAGACGGACATTGCACAAATCCAATAGACTCTTTTTCCCTTTGGGAACAGAGTCTAAAGACCAGCCACTGGTTGTCACAACAAAAGCAATAAGAATACTTATTCAAATTTCGTTATTAGAAAACATATGATAAATCTCTTAAACACTTACAATCTCTTAGCGCGGACGCACGGCTAACGAAAACAACCTTATAAGGCTACCGATATATAGTCACAGATTAAAAAGAATATAGTCAACACCTAGCTAGACAAAACGACATACAACAACTAATGACCATGGCCAGCGTAGGAGAAATCTGCTCTATAGTTAGGCAGACTTTGGCCCGACACTAGTTACGGAAATAAGCAACCCATCTAGGGAGTTTAATAATGTAGCCGACCAAGGGATAGCTGCTGAACAACGCGGTAATTTAGGAGACTTTATCTAAGTGCCAGACATCGTCAAAAGTTGACGGGATTTTTCTAGGAACCCAGCGGAGTTTAATTCCTAGAAAAAAAACGTAGACCGAATAATGTCTGCATATGCAGCTTATATTGGTCCCGCCAAAATACCTTGGTATAATACATACTGTGCGAAATAAGATTTCGGGCAATGCCGATTGGCAATGTTCCCTTGAATTGGAATGCCATTTGAAAATGCCTCACACTGCACTATGCAGATAAGAGGGATATGGGAACATTAGAATACCAAATGACAATGTACATTCCACAGATTGTAATGAAATGGTATCAGCGCTACCAGCAGAAGGTACTTAATCTTTGAGCTTCATCAACTACCTAAATTCGTGAGTGAGAATGTACTTAATGTTAATGAACATATTCCGTTATCCTATGCCTATTATATAAAATACTCATTCGACACAAGATTTAATAATTTGCAATGCATAAATCGAAAGAAAATGTCAGCATACATTTTATAAATTTATTATTTCATTAATTCCATTAGGGATGAGTCCGGCAGAAGAGAAAATCTTAGCAGATGCAGTTAATTGTCATATTTGTAATAAACCTTTATTAAGCGACAGAGTTAGAGATCATTATCATTTGAATAACTCTTGTAGAGGAGCTGCACACAATGCGTGCAATCTTTATTATAAAGTTGTAAGGAAGTTCGCTGGCCGAGGAACAACTCTCAGTCGCTGCCAGGGCCTTCCACAAATAATTTGTCATACCTGGAGGGATCACATGGCATCAAAATGGCTCAACTGCATTGAGCGCCCATCAGAAAGGATTGATAGATGAGTATATAGGAACTATATGTTCTGGACTTTATGGGCATCATTTATTCTTTTTTATACCCTTGTCAAAATGGTATAATAATTTTGGTCAGAAGTAAGCATCGCACACTAGGAAGCATCCCTGACAATACAAAGTATATATACTCTTGATCAGCGCGACGAGCTGATATAGTACTGTCCGTTTGTCCGTCTGTCTGTCTGTCTGGAGCAACGCAGTCTCCTCCGAGACTATTAGAACTACAGAGCTGAAATTTTAAAAACTGGCGCCTTTCGGCTGCAGGCATTGTATATCTCGGAATCATCCGGATCGGATAACTTTATCCTATAGCTCCCATAGGATAGATCGGTTTTAAGAAATCTTTTAGTTGGAATACTTCGACGTTATTAAAGTCAGAGACTTGAAATGTGGACCATATACTTGTGTAGCACACCTTCACTCAATCAAATATTATTAACAGAGCTATGTCAATGAGGGCGTAGCAAACCGCGTATAATTATATCTTTTAGAGTTAAAGAGCTAGAACATTGAAATATGCCAACTGGAATACTGTTGACCTCTCCTTAAGACGTATCATAAAATTTAAATATAAATATATATATATATATATCTCAGAGGTCCGACTCGTCTACTAAAATGCCCTACAGCATAAGTCATTTTATTTTCAAATTATCAACCATAGCTTATTTTTATACCCTTGCAAAAAGGGTATATTAATTTTGGTCAGGAGTTTGCAACGCAGAGAAGGAAGCATCTCCGACCATATAAAGTATATATATTCTTGATCAGCAAGACGAGCTGAGTTGATATAGCCATGTCCGTCTGTCCGTCTGTCCGTCTGTCCGTCTGTCCATCTGTCTGGATCAACGCAATCTCCTCCGAGACTATAAGAGCTACAGAGCTGAAATTTTGCACATAGGCTGGAATGTGCTGCAGGCATTGTATATCTCGGAATCATCCGGATCGGATGACTATATCCTATAGCTCCCATAGGAGAGATCGGTTTTAAGAAATGTTTTAGTGGGATAACTTCGACGTTATTAAAGTCAGAGACTTGATATTTGGAATATATACTCCTGATATGCACCCAAATACAAAAAAAAATAGATTATATATCTACGCCCTTTGAGGGCGTGGCAAATCGGATAAAACTATATCTTCTACAGTTTTGAAGCTAGAGCACCCAAATTTGGAAAGTAATATACTTTTGGCCTTCCCTTCAGATTGATCAAAAAATTATTTATCCACGCCTACTTGGGGCGTGGCAAATCGGGAAAGTCTATATAGTGCTTAACATAAATCCTTCAATATTTTGGATGCTGTTAAAGCCAGAGACTTGAAACTTAAAACATATATTTGTATCAACCACCCCTAGAAAAAGAGATAAAGAATATATATCTACGCCCATTAGGGGCGTGGCAAATCGGAAAAAACTATATCTTCTACAATTTTACACCTAGAGTTGCAAAAATTGGCACAGACGTCAGGCTTGACCGTTTCGACAAAATTATGAAAAATTATATATAGAGCTTCAAAATTTGATATATAGGTTACTGTTGCCCTGCTTAATAGATTGCCCAAAAATGATATATATCCAATTGTTGGGGGCGTAGCAAATCAGAGAAAACTATATCTATATCCTTTACAATTGCAAGGGTATTACCAAACTTCGGCATGGCCGAAGTTAGCCCATCCCTCTAGTTTTTTCTTTCTTTAATAAATTTTTCCATTACAACTATTTTTACTTCTGAGTTCCATACAAAATCTTATCTTCAACTTTTAGTTTCATTCTTAATGCAATATCAAATTTATCTTCTTTTACTTAATTTAATTTTCTTTACATTATCATAAACCCAACTGATTTCATATTGCATCATCTTATGCGCCACACGCCATGATCAAAATAAAGTCAAAAGTCTAGTTACTATGACCAATTCTTCCAACTTTTCTAATCAGCCCTTCAGGCATTCATACTGTCTCTTTCAACAGTTTCACTTTCAATAATTTCAATACTGTCTCTTTCAACAGTTTCACTTCCAAATACTGTATCTTTCAACAGCTTCACTTTCAATCATTTCATTACTATCTCTTTCAAGAGCTATCCTTTCAATTGCTTCATTACTGTCTCTTTCAACAGTTTCTTTTTCAATATCATTCAAAGCCCCATCACAACTTTCAAATTCATACCTCTCTGGCAAGTTTCTCATATCGTCAAGAGCATACTTGTATTTTGTATTGTTTGTCAATGACCCAAGAATATAGCTATCTCCGTCTAACAATTCAGCTGTTTGCAAAGGTCCTCTAAAGCTTGGACTTAACTTTGTTTGATGCCTTTCTTCGTTTTTCAACAAAACAAAATCTCCTACTTTGTATCTAACAAACTTAAGTTGCTGTTATCAAATTGGTTTTTGCTATATGTTGCTGCTGCTGAAATATTTTGCACTGCTCGAGCTCTTGATTCTGACAAATCAACCTCATGTGCGGTGTCACATGGTGGAAGCAACCCCAACGGAAGAGCAACCTTGCCAATAAACAATTCCAAAGGGCTTGCCACTGTCACTCGACTTACTGTACAATTGAAGGCCAACTGAACCTCATGCGTCTAGCCAAGATCGCCTACTAGTCTCAACTGTCGTAAGTAACTTTTTCAAAGTTCTCATAATTCGTTCTACCTGTCCATTAGCTCTACTTGCACCTGTCGCAATTCAATGGCAATTTATTCTTTGTCGAGAGCAAAACTCACTAAATTTAGAGCTGGAAAATACCGAACCTGGTCTACTATTGTGTGGTTCGGCACTCCAAAGATAGATACAGGTGTCACAGCACTTATGCAATTGTCAGCATCAATCTTAGTCACGTGTGTCAAATAAACAAATTTAGTAAAAGCGTCCACTTGGGCAATAACAACTCTTTTTGATGTGCCGCTTAAATTTCCAATTATGTCTATGTGTATAGTGTACCAAGGGGTATCAACTTTGGTATTGGATTAAGTCTAGTCTGAATTTTACCTGACGATGACTTTGACATCTTGCAAGTAATTCAGTTTTCAACAAACTTTCGTGATCGAACCAGTAATACTTCTCTGAGCCTAAGTGCTTTATTGACTCATGAATCTGATTTATTATTATTGATTATAATCATTTTAACATCTGAATGCTCTTGGAACAATTGGCAAAGATCGAGTTCCATTTCTCTGAATTGTTCTTAACTCGTAAGTTTTTTCAATGTCTTCGGCAAGAGAATTGTCGTTCAGTTTATTCACAATATTATTTATATCGAAATCTTTGCGCTGTTCATCCATAAGCCAATCACTAGATATGTCGCCAAATTAATTTCTCAGAAATTTTAAGTGTATCAATCACATCAATTGATGGGAGATTTCTGGAAAAGAATTTAACGTGAGCCATTCGTTTACCCTCCCTATACTGCAAATCAAATCAGAGCGACTGTAAATAAGCCCACCATCAATGTGCCTTTGGAGACAGCTCATGGTTTGTCCTTGATGCTGTAAGCGGATTACAATCGGCAAAAGCTACAAAATAACAACCAGTCAAATAAAGGCTAAATTACATTACTACTTGGCAAGATTGGTAATGGTTTGAGGTTTCTTGTTGATTTTATATAGTAAGATGGATCCATATCCACGAGCACTTGCATCAGTATGCAATTCGATTAGATATTGCGGGTCAAAAATTACTAAAACTGGCGTCTGTGTACGGATAGAAACAACTTTTTGTCTTATTTGTTGATGTTTTGGCTTCCAGACAAACTTGTTCTTTTTCGATGTCAAGAGATATAATGGTTTCATGAAACAAAAAAATCCTTGCATAAATTGCAGAAAATAACACTCAAATCCAATAAATTGTCTTAAAGCAGAGACCGACTGAGGTGGTGGTAGGTCAGTTAACGCTGAAATTTAAAGTGAATTTGGACGAATTTGACCTGCGCTCACTTTATATCCCAAATATTAAGCTGCCGACTTCAGAAAGGAACACTTCCTTATATTAATCGAAAATGTGAGAAGATCAACCATTACATCATTCATGTGATCAACCTCAAATGTATTTGCAAGTTCTCCAAATGCATACATCACTGTACGCTGAAAAACTGAAGGTGTATTTTTGAGGCCAAACGGCAATACTAATTTCATTATATACTAAGTTTGTTTAAGTTTTCCGTTAACAAAAACTTTTGATTTATATTTCCCTATAATATAACTGACTACATTTAGCTATGATCTGGGGCATAGCTGGCCGGTCTGGCAAAAAAAGTTCCTCCAACGTGTCGGTGATATTATAAGGATATTCTTTGATGTAGGCTATCTAATCATTCCATGTTAGATCTTATTTTATATAAGTTTACAACTATTATATTGATATTAAGACCAACAACAAGAGCCGTAACAACTGATCAGAAATATATAAAAATGCTGATCAGAATTGCATCAAACCGCTGACATCGCGTCTGCACATGCCAACTAAAGTGCGATTCTAAGAAGAATAAGAACAAGTTCATTGCCCAACAGGCCATCGACACCACCAACATCGACGCTGCCGACGTCGCTGCCAATACACCACAGCTTGCTACAGATAGATTTGTTTTGAGTTAGTTTAGTTGCAAATTTGGTATTGAATAAAAAGATCGTATAAATTCAAACCAAAACTTAAAGTTGTATTTTTTTATCAGTTTTAATTAACCGGTAATTAGCTAGCGCCCGAGCAGGGATCGGCTAAGGACGCGAGAGAACAAAACGCTTCTATGTGTTCAATATTGCAACGTTTTGCAAAGTCGGTTGTGAAGTGAAATAAATAAACCAAGTGCAACTCGTCTTCGTTAATTCGAACGCTCGGTGAAATTCGCTTCAGGCAAAATAAAACTTAATTGTTTAATTGCCCATTGGTGGACAACGCTCCCTGTCAGGCCCGCCCATAAAACCATTCCCAAAAGGAAGATAAAGACACCGTTTAATAATAAAAAAATATAAAGACTACATTAAGGGTCCCTCCAAAGTAGAAAAAAAGACAAGCCACTGGTCGTCACAACAAAAGCAATAACAATACTTATTCAAATTTTGTTATAAGAAAACATATGATAAATCTCTGAACACTTAAACACTTAAAATCTCTTAGCGCGAAAGCATGGCTAACAAAAACAACCTTATTAGGTTGTTATAGTAAACACACAAGACGAATAGTCACAGATTAGAGAGAATATAGTCAACACCTAGCTAGAAAAAACATACAACAACTAAGGACCATGGCCAGCGCAGCATAAATCTCCTCTATAGTTAGCCAGATTTTGGCCCAACACTAGTTATTGAAATAAGCAACCCATCTAGAAGTTTAATAATGTAGCCGACCATGGGATAGCTTCTGAACAACGCGGTAATTTAGGAGACTTTATCTAAGTGCCAGACATCGTCAAAAGTTTACGGTATTTTTCTGGGAACCCAGCGGAGTTTAAGTCCTAGAAAAAATGCGTAGACCGAATATTGTCTGCATATGCATCTTATATTGGTCCCGCCAAAATACTTTGGTATAATACATACTGGGCGAAATAAGATTACGGATAATGCCGATTTGGCAATCGAGTCATACAATGTTCCCTTGAATTGGAATGCTATTTCAAAATGCCTCACACTGCACTAATTAGATAAGAGGGATATGGAAACATTAAAATACCAAATGACCATGTTACAGCAAGGCACAAACCAATCGGTAGAGGAACTTTACCAGGTTGCTTATAATCATCTATCGCTGATTTTAAATAAAGTCATCTGTATTGACTTAAATAGGAAGGCCGAAAATCTTTTAGCAAAGATATATCGGGATAAGGCCCTAGATACTTTAATACGAGAATTAAAAGGTGATTTACCTTTACTGCTCGGAATAAAAGAACCCGCAGATCTGCCATCGACACTTCACTTCTGTCTAAAGCTTGAAAATAAGAACTATAGCACTTACATGGCGTTTAACAAGAACACTCAAACTAACCTTAAAAATTGCACCCAAACCCACACCGGCACCTCGTGCCGGACAATCTTTTAATAACTCAGGTTTTACCCAAACTGTCATAGACCACAACTGCCAGCTCGAACACCTTGGCCAAAATCTGTCAATTACGGACAACATATGTTTAGCAATACAGGACCAATACCTTACAAATACAATCAACAGAACTACCAGACACAATAGCAGTAAATCTTTGCTCCTCCCTCCGAAGCCTCAGCCTCGTCCTCAGCCAGTGGACGTAGACCCGACCATTCGCACCAGAATGGTAAACTACATGAACAGACCAAATTCTCGAAACAGGCAAAAGATCTCCACCGCCCCTCAAGTCCCCGACAAAAGACAGAGAAACTTTAAATTCAAACGGGTGAAGAAGGACAGACTGAGACAGAACCTATTGATAGCCACATAATCGCACAATACGTAGGAGAGACAGAATTCGAACAATCATTAGGAGAATACAGCGAGCAAACAGAAACTTCAGATATCAGCCAATATGAACATTCAGACATTAATTTTTTAGAATAAAAAGCTCCTCACTTCCTTACATAGAATGTAATATGGGGAGCGGCAAATTATTAAAAATATTAATAGATACAGGATCAAACAGAAACTATACTCAACCTTAGTTTATAAATAGCCCCATCCCTAATAAAAACCTTTCGAAGCCGTCACAGTAGGTGGAAATATTAAAATCACACACCACAAGTTTGCTAACCTTTTCAACAGAACAGATATCAAATTAAAATTTTTATTGTTACCCACTTTAAAAACATTCGAAGCCATATTAGGAAATGATAGTTCCAAGGTTCTGTTATCCAAAGCAGCAAAAACTTATTAATTATCAAAAACAACATCTGCATACCCATTAAAGAGAAAAAACTCGAGGCGATCAACACTCTAGTCCCACGAACAGACCACATGACGAATGAGCAAAGACAGAAATTAGAATACTTAGTCCGATTGTACCCGAATTTGTTTGCCAATCCTAATGAAAAACTGACATACACAACTAATGTCAGGGCTGAAATTATAGCAACTACCGAATCTCCGGTATATTCTAAACTCTACCAATTTCCGATGTCAAACAAATAAAAGATGACGGAATAATCCGACCATCCCGATCACCATACAACTCACCTGTGTGGATATTGTCCATGATAATTAACGCCTCTAAAGAAAAAAAATAACTTATCGTTATCGACCTTAGAAAACTGAACAAAGAAACCATTGTAGATAAATACCCAAGTCCATTAAAAGAGTCCGACATCGAAAAGACGGCGTTTTCCTTGAATAACGGAAAATACGAGTTTACACGACTCACCTTCGGACTAAAAAACGCACCTTCAATTTTTCAAGGAACACTCGACGACATACTTCGTGGGCATGTCGGCAAGATATGCTTCATATACATAGATGACATTATCATATTCAGCAAAGATAATGACACACATTCAAAAAATTTAAACAGAATCTTTCGAACCTTACAAGAGCCCATCATGAAATGCCAGTTGTACAAATGAGAGTTCAAAAACCATGTCGAATTTCTTCGTTTTGTCCTCGCAGACAGGGCGTCGAGACTAATCCGCCCAAATAACAACCATAGCTAAATATCACTACCCGAGAACTCTGAAAGATTTGAGATACTTTAGACTCTCTAGTCTGTAGAAATCCAATCAATCCGCAAAAAAATTAATCAATCCCCAGAGGCCAAGGGAGCTTTCAACAAAATAAAAAACACTTTAGTGTCGGATGAAGTAGTTTTACAATTCCCAGACTTTGATAAGGAATTTCACTAAACAACGGACGCTTCCAACTTTGCCATTGGAGCAGTCCTATCTCAAAATAAATACTAACAGCAGTAGATAAATTTTCAAAATTAGCTCAGGGACGAATTATGAAATCAAGGGCTATAGAGCACTTAAAAAACTACTTCATGACATCTTATTCTATTGCGGGGTATCGAAAGTCGTAGTGATAGACAACGAAAAAGCTCCGAATTCAGCATCAATAAGTTTCATGATGAAAGACCAACTAGGTATCGAGGTGAACAAAACTCCACCATACAAAAGCGCAGTTAACGGTCAGGTGGATAGATTTCACTCCACACTTTCGGACATTATGAGGTGCAACAAAACGAAGCAGGTATATAGAACGTGCCAAGAATTAATCGATAAGTCCATATACGATTATAATTAAACGATACACTCAACAACTACCAAACGACCACTAGACGAATTCTTTGGCAGGAACGAGACTACAGATCCAGAACAGTACGAAAAGGCCAGGAAAGATAACATTGAAAGACTAAAACAAAACAAGTAAGAACGCTCTAGTCGGGTCTGCCCGACTACGAGATCCAATGAACCAAGTCCGAGCTGATGTTTCAAACAAACTAGCTTAAGTCTTTTATCTATACATATTACCCTTTGCGCGAACATACACACGCACACATATTCACATGCACACAGAAGCACGCGCGCCGATTTCTGCGTAGTTGATTTGCTAGGCTGCTGCCGCATGCTTTTGCCAATTGACAAAATGTTTTCTTTAATAACTTAACGTATTTTAACTAAATTCTCTGCAATGAATGCTTTTATTTTATTAAAAATACATAATAAAAAAGTAGAAAATGTATTTTAATGATCTTAAAAGATGTAAAAGATATGCTAAAAAAACTGAATCTTGATAACGTTTTAAATCTATATCAATAAAAGAGGAAAAGTTATCGAATATCTAAAACAAACTCGATAAGCGCTGTATACATGGACTTTCGTGCAAAATTTCAAGTCTCTAGCTTTTATAGGTTCTGAGATCGACGCGTTCATACATACGGACAGACGGACGGACGAACGGACAGACGGACAGACAGACGGACAGGGACTCAGCTCATCTTCTTAATCAAAAATATATATAGTTTATGTGGTCTGCCAGGCCTCCTTCTGTCTGTTACATACTTTTTGCAAAACCATTATACCGTGATTTCCCATTTGGGTTCAGGGTATAAACAATCAATGGACATGGTAAACCACAACAAGAAACGGAATGACATCCGGACTTATACAACGGGACAAGAAATATACGTTAAAATTAATTTAAGACTGAGTACTAAATTTAAAGGAAAAAGGAAAAGAGGACAGAAACACGACTGACCTAACAACAACAGACAAAACTATTCATAAGAGCAATATAAAAACAAGTAAGAACGTTGCAGTCGGGCGCCACCGACTGCGTCAGACTCTGTTCCTGTTAAAGGTGTGTAGGCTCCGTCTTTCCGTATGTTTGAATGCGAGATTATAGAGATTCCTTTTTTGAGCATGTCTTTTACATCAATTTAGCTACAGTCATCAAATTTTACATATAGCTTTTTTTAAATAAAATACTATTTTGGATTTTATATATTTTGGATATCGGCTCAACATTTCACAAAACCAATTTAATATAAGTTCAGTTGCAAATAAAGCCACATTTACATTTTTTTTAATTTTTTAGGTAAAACCGTATTTTTAATAAAATATAAGGATTTATGCAGAAAGTTTTATCAAAATCCATTATATAACATAGAAGTTATAAAAAAAAAAAAACATTTTATTAAATGATAATATCACGCAGCAGCGATGGGAATCTAACCTGGGTCACGCGCTTCGCATGCCACCGACTCTACTCACTACACCACGGCGTCTCTTGCGCCAAATTGAGTTTGGTGTGTTGATTTGGTTAAACAGACTTGCCCCAGTTAGGTCAACTAGAATTTGTTTTAATAAATATAAGGATTTATGCTGAAAATTTTATCAAATCCATTAAATAACATAGAAGTTATAAAAAAAATAAAAAAAAAAATATTTTATTAAATGATAATATCACGCGGCAGCGATGGGAATCGAACCTGGGTCACGCGCTTCGCATGCCCCCGACTCTACCCACAACACCACGGCGTCTCTTTCACGACTATGCGCCAAACTGAGTTTCGAAGTGTTTTGATTTGGTTAAACAGACTTGCGTTGTGGTAGCGAAGACTCTGCTTCAATCCCCAGTTAGGTCATCTGGAATTTGTTTTACGGAGGCTTACATTATGATTATTAATATTTTTTTTTTCGTAAATTTAAATTTCATGAACAGTAACCCACATGTCAAATTTGGATGCTCTACGTCTAAGACTGTAGGAGATACAGTTTTACCCTATTTGCCACGCCCCAAATGGGCGTAGCTATATATAACATATATTTTTGGGTAGAGGTAGGATACTAGTATATATATTCCACGTCCCAACTCTTTGACGGAAATATTGCCGAAATTATCACGGTTTTAGTAAAAGATATAGTAATTCCCGATTTGCCACGCCCCCAGAAGACGTGGATACATAACTTTTGACTTATCTTAAGAGGAGGTCAACAGTATCCCACATGCAAAATTTGGACGCTCTAGCTCCAAAACTGTAGGAGATACAGTTTTATCCGATTTGCCACGCCCTTAATGGGCGTAAATATCTATAATATATATTTTTGATTCCGAGTGATCTACTTGCACATGTATTCCAAATTTCAAGTCTCTAGCTCTTAATACGCTCAAAATATTATAAGATTTATACAAATCGCTATATATATATTCCCGATTTGGTACGCCCCAGGGGGCGTGGGTATATAACTTTTTGATCTAACTTAAGGGAAGGTCAACAGTAACCCACATGCCAAATTTGGATGCTCTAGCTTCAAAGCTGTAGAAGATATAGTTTTATTCAATTTGCCATGCCCACAATGGGCGTAGATATATAATCTATATCTTAAAACGTCCGCGTGGTGTACATGAATATATATTCTAAATCCCATTTCTTAGACTACAATATTGACTAAAATAACAGCGTTTTAGTCTTAATAGATATAGCATTTCCTGATTTGCCACGCCCCCTGTGGGCGTATCGGAAAAATACTCAAACTTGATCTGACGTGGATACTCACGAGTATATATTCCAAATTACAAGTCTCTAGCTTCTATAGTGTCCAAATGCTGCGCGTTCATACAGACAGACGGACAGACGGAGAGACGGACAGACAGCAAGACGGACATTGCACAAATCCAATAGACTCTTTTTCCCTTTGGGAACAGAGTCTAAATATATAGAAATCCGGCTTTTTAAAGAAGAAATAATTAACATTATTGGGCGAAAAATAAATAGAGCTAGTAAGCGAACAATTTACTAAAAGTAACATGCCGTCAATCAACACTGAACAAATGCTACAGTTCTCAGACGTAACCATTTTGCATAATGGTATAACTATCCTGTACATTGTAAAGTCTCCAAATTTAGAAGAAATTAACTGCAAAAATTCCATTATAACCAGTAGTGAAAAACAATAAAAATGTCAACTTCGAATTTTATGAAATATTCGAATGTAATAAGATGATGTATGGAATACAGAATATGTAAAAGTTTCAACCATATTAAAATTTGAGATAAATTCAAAATTGCTAATCTTAATGTTTGTGGCGGGGTGGCACAGCTCTCTTAGTTGTTGGGGTGTGCAGCAAATAATACACAGTTTATTAAATATATATATAATTTAATATTTGTTAATTTACGATATTAACTATTATTGATGGTGTTGCAGAGTTGCGTGTACAATTTGAGAGTGTCTAAGCTACTGGAGCAGAGCTTGCTCTCAGATGGAGACGGAAAGCTCGCTCTAGGCGTCAGGTCAGATCAGCTGATCTGACTGATCAGCTGGGAGTCGCTGACGCGAATATTCCGACCCCTTGCAATAAATTTGAAAAAACAAAATAAAATGGTCCTTAATTCCTCGTCGCTTGTATTTGTGGTCTCGTATTTTCCTTCAATCTTCTACAAGCGGATCGGGTTATGGATGTGTGGCGCTTCCAGCGATTGACCAAGGACATGGACCTTCCGTGGATTGCTGGCAAATCAATCTGATTGAGGGCACCTTCCGACGGGAAATGTCGATCTACGGATATTCGATTCGCATAAGAGTATATTGATTTTCGTTTAGAAGTGGATAAAGTGGATAGGGGACCACTGAGAACCCATCCGAAGATAGTTTCTTGCCCAAGAAGCTTACCACAAATGTTGGTTTTGACGCCTCCAAGAGGATGGACGGAAGGTTATCCGCTCCAATGTCGGCCAACGGCGTATTATGCAGATCTCTTAGCAAATTTCTTTGGATAGAGTAGGAGGGGAGATTGCTTGTGAGGACAAAGGCCGAAGTCTCAACATGCAACCTAGGCTTAGTAGAAGATGAGAGCTGCAGATGGCACAACTTCTTTGATTGGGCGCATATTGCTTGGTTAATCCCAGTCACGTGAGCTGAAACCAAGCTGAAAGGCGGGTTGATCGCATTCAACATGCGTTTGGAGATAACGGATGCTTCGGATCCAGAATCGATCAACGCGTGCACTGGATACTTGGCCCCCAGGTGCGATATATTCACTAGGGCGGTTCCTAGTAGGACGCCTTGCGTGTTGGAGGCAAAACAGTTTTGCACGTGCGTAGGTGAGGTTGTAGGTCTGGACTGTATGCTCGGGAGACTTACGTCTGGAATAAAAGAAAGCGATGCGGCGGGGACGTCTCGATGCAGACGTGTGTTGTGACGTTCCTTGCAAGGGCGCCCTCGGCCACTGACATTTCCAGAAAACGAGGGCATAGACGGTGGTTCTCTTTCGAACACAGTTTGCAACCTTGCTGGTTAACGATTACTTTCGTTGTGAAAGTTTGGATCCTGACCATCGGCATGTCCGTTTTGAGGACTTGAGACTGGTTGATCGTGGTTGAAGGGGGCTTGTGGTTTTCAGTAGCCTCAAGCGTTCGATGTCTATCGATTAAGAATTTTTTCATCAAATCCGACAAAGGTAACTCTGTCCTACTGCTGATGGATTGATCCCAGAGGGACAGAGTTAATTTAGAAAGCTTTGATGAGCAAATGAATACGAGAATGGCATCCCAGTTCTTAGTATTCACGTTGGAATGCTCCAGAGCGGTTAGACACCCTTCAATAGTGCATTGCAGCTCTTTGAGTGCTGCCCCGGTTTCTTGGTGCATGGAGGTCAGACTGAATAGAGTTTTCAGTTGGTTGTTCCGGGCGGGTTGGAATGATGGTGATTTGGAAACGATAGCCTCACCTATCGTTTTGGAGTTCAGGTGGAATAACTCTTCCACAGGTCTTAGGCTTGGATTATGTACATACATCGCTATGAATAAGTCCCTGAAGGTAGGTCATTTTAAATAGTCACCCGTGAACGCTTCTATATCACAGGGTGGGAGGTGACAATTTCGAGGAGTGGTGGCCAAAGTAGTTGGAAGCACGACCGAGGCAGCCGAGAGTTGTTCGATACGCTCTCCAAAATGGGCTGCCCACCGTTCATAAACCATGTAACAATACTAGTATTTGGCCTGAACGGTGCCCAGATCAGCCCTGCTGTCTTCTTGATCGCTTGCTGAGAGGACCTTTGTACAACGGTCACACTCCTCTTCTACGTTGGGCCACAAAGTCTTGACATTGTCAAGACGAATTTTCAGGATATGGAGAAAGCTTCTCCATTCGCATCTGCACTTAGCCTAGCTTCAGGTTGGCTTAATTTGTCGGAAGTAGCAATAAATTCCGCCAAGGACATCCTTGATTTCTGAAGCTGGTGCTACACGGAGGATGGTAAAAGCCGAGTAGGAGCCGAAACTGGAAGAGTTTGGGAGCTTATGGAATGGCACTTGGACGATGACAAGACTGCAGAACCGGATGGCGTGCTGCGTGGAGAAGGCTTGAGTGCCACAGGCTTACTGCGGATCGTTAGAGAAGCAGAGGCAGCTCTGGATTTAAACCCAGAGGTCGGAAATAGAGTCGATGGAGTTTTCTTAGCAGTCGGAATCGGAATCTCGCCCCCAGTTGGCATAATATGCTGATATAGCAGTTAAGATATCCGTTTAGATAATAGTATGCCAATAAAGCACCTAGTAGAGGCTGGGGAATGAAAATTCGGAGAGTGCTGGACTTGCACCGGATACAAAACACAAAAAAAAAAAAAAAAATATTTTTTTTTTTTAATATAGTCAATATTCCCTATTGACTGTCGGGAAGTGAATGTATGGAAGTGTCGTCTCCTAACAAATTTTTATATATAATTTGTTTTTTTTTAATTTTATTTAAAAATTTGTTTTTTTATTGTAGTCAGTATGGCTTGTTGACTTGACAGACAAGCTCAAATCAGAGGGGAAAGAAGTTTATAAAAATGCTGATCAGAATTGCAGGAAACCGATGACATCGCGGCTGCCCAATTTCTAAGAAAAATAAGAACAAGCTCATTGCCCAAAAGGCCATCGACACTATCAATGACTATGCTGCCGACGTTGGTGCCAATACACCACAGCCCGACTAGAGCGTTCTTACTTATTTTATCATTTTTATTAGCCGATAATTAACTGTTATATATATACATTTTACTCTCAGCTGACATACGTGAAGCTAACATTTTTGCAATAAATAAATAAAAGGAATTCCCTTATTAAAAGATTTTGAGTATTCTTCCAATAAATTGCTTAGTTTATCTTTATGTTCATAGACAAGATCAGTATTCAATTCAGAAAATGTATCAACATAAAGCCACCGTAAAACAAATTCTAGTTGACCTCACGGGGCATTGAGCCTGGGTCTTCGCTGCTACAACGCAAGTCTGTTTCACCAAATCACACATATATTCAATTTCGCGCATCGTCGTAAAAGAAACGCAGTGGTCTAGTGGGTAGAGTCGGTAGCTTGCGAAGCGTGTACCCCAGGTTCAATTCCAATCGCTGCCGCGTGATATTACGATTCAATAAAATGTTTTTTTTTGTATTTTTTTTATAACTTCTTTGTTAAAGGATTTTGATAATATTTTCAGCATTACCTATATATTATATAAAATACGGTTTTACCTAAAAAACTTAAAAAATATTAGTTTGGCTTTATTTGCAACTGAACTTATAATTAATTGATTTTGTAAAATGTGGAGCTGGTATCCTAAATATACAAAAACCAAAATAGTATTTTATTTTAAAAGAGCTAAAAGAAATTTGATGACTGTAGCTAATTTTATGTAAAAGATATGCTCAAAACGGAATCTCGATAATCTCGCGTTCAAACATACGGACAGACGGACGGACGGTCTAAATATTTATTGAGCCTACACACCTTTAACAGGAACAGAGTCTGACGCAGTCGGTGGCGCCCGACTGCAACGTTCTTACTTGTTTAATCTATAAAATACAGGCAACCAAACGCATAAAGAATTGACGCAATATCATCACATTGTGGAATACCCAAAGACACGCATACACACTTAGTGCAATTCTCTCACACACACTATGAAACTGCTTAAGCTCCAACACGCTCCGGAGATGCTTCCTTCTGTGCGTTGCAATCCAGAACCACATCATCTAGCAATCCCTTCTGATGGGCTGATTGAGCCATTATGATGCCATGTGCCATGCCCCTGATTATCGGTGGATACTCTTTCTCGGTTGCAGAGTAATTTCGCTTTGCATTATTGAGTGTTCTGATGGTATACCACATGACGTAATCCGCATCCTCTGATGTCTGATGTCTGCGTGAATATCGTTCCAAGCCTATAGTTGGTTGCATCCCTTTGCAATTGGCTTTGTCCACTCCCATTTAGTACCTTTCTTGAGTAGCGTATTCAGGGAGTGCACAGTTGTTGCAAAATGGGGGAAAATAAGTGATACCACGGTGCCACTCCTCAACTCCTTGATATTGGATGTCAGTTTCAACTCTGCGATGGCAGGTACCTTTTCTGGATCAGTGCAAATGCCATTTTCCGTCACTTTACTTCTTAGGTGATTTAGCTCTTTTTTCTCAAGTTTGCTGCTCTTAGCAGTCTAAACACATCCCGCATGTTGTCCATGTGCTCCTGGCTAGTTTTTCCAATCGTCATTATTCATCCAAGTAGACAAAAGCATGCGGCACCATCTCTGGACCCAGGGCGCTACCCAATGCCCCCTGAAACGTTTCTGGAGCAGAATGGATTTCAAATGACATCACTTTCCAGATCCACACATATTTGCATTTCCAGGCCTTTTTCTTTTTCTCTCCAGTGATGACCATGCTGACTAAAACGTCGATGCTATATATACTTTATGGTTCTGAATGGGGGTGGTTAATAGAAGTATATGTTTTAGGATTTATGTAAACACTAGAGGTAATTCCCAATTTGCTACGCCCCTAGTGAGTGAGTATATATAAGTTTTTGTCGACTTTCTATGATGACTAATTCGAAGCTCAACAGAAATCAAAAAAAATAATTACCGTTTCGTCAGCCCGATTCAAATAATACGTTATGGTAAATGTATAGGATTAATCATACTTTTTTTACGAGTTAATTATATAAATTTAGTAACTAAGGTTTTTTTGATTTGATATATTTAACAAGGACCACAGGGACCGCAGGGAACTTGAGGACCACACGGCCCTACGGGTCCACAATGCGTGTTCCATGGTGTTGGAGCGCAAGGATAACAGGGTCCACACTCGGGAGATTCGTAAGGGCAGGGGGGTGAACAAGGTCCACATGGTCCGCAAGGACCACAAGGTCCATTTCCTAATGGCCCACAGCCTGTTCCGCAGGGACCACAAGGTGCGGGTATAAAAGGACCTGAAGGCATTGTCAAACCACATGGTCCACAATTTGGCACAGCGCAAGATCCTCCACATGGTCCACATGGTCCACCACACGGTCCGCAACGTGCAGATCCACAAGGTCCACAACGGCCTGGTCCACACGGACCACAAGGTCCACATCGAGTCTCACACACGGGATATTGATTTGTAGAGAAGCAAGGAAGTGGACAACAGGCGCCCCCCGGAGCACAAGGTCCGATTGGACACGGCGGACATGCGGCACTTGGTTTGTAGTTTATTGGTCCATTCGGGTAACAACAATATTCCCGAGGTGGTGGTATATCGATTGTTTGTGGTTTCGGTTGGCATAGTATAGATTGACAGACTTCTCTGGGTTCGCACACACGCTTCGGATAACAGACTACATAGGGGTCAGGTATCATGGACGGATAATAAATGACACGAGGCTCCCGAACCATTTGCGATACCCAAATAAGTTTTGGAACCTTGATCACCCGAGTCGCATCCACCACTTTTGGGACAGTTATTTGCCGGCAACGATTTACAACCATAGGCTCAGGCACAATTTTCTCAGTGAAAACTACTCGCTTTTTGCATATAAGACGTGGTGGTTGCTGCACAGTTATGCACTTGGGAAATGGCGGTGGGATACGCGGTGCACATTGTGGCAACGCCTCTAACTGAGCAGCATTATAACACTTTGGTGAGCACTCAAAAGGTCCACAACAAGGATCACAAGGGCTACACGGTCCGCAAGGAGAACACATTATGAAATACAACAGAAAAAAATTGTTTTGATTTTAATAAAAGAAAAATTTTAAATTTTGCTGTTACAATTTGGATGCTGGTCGAATTGAGAATGACTACATAATTTGTGCATACCGTATTAGGAACATTGTTGCTGCCTAACATATCACAGGTAACTTAGTTTCGAAAATTTTAATATAATTTTTTGGACTACAAACTAACATATAAATTAAGAAGTTTGTGTATATAAAACATATTGTAGCTTTGCTGATAAAATGTTAATCAAATCTGCTACTTTAAATTTATTTATTATTATTATTATATTATGCAACAAAGTATTGAACAATCTATTTGTTAGTTGCTGGCTGTGTGTGAAGTTTTTGTGTCAAGGCTTTCAGCTAATACGATTTTTAGTCTGTAGCTCATTTATCAATATGTTTCAGTCCTTAGGAGTAAAATAATTAGAGGGATGGACTCTGCCACCCTTGAATAGGATATAAATATAGGGTTCTCTCGGTAGATCTGTCGGTGTAAAGTTGTAGAAGATACAGTTTTTTCGATTTGGCACGCACCAATGGCATAGCAATATATACTTGATACTTTTGTATCCCATTGAAAATGGGATTTTAGGGTATAATGGTTTTGTGACAATGTATGTAACAGGCAGAAGGAGGCGTGGCAGACCCCATAAAGTACATATATTCTTGATCAGGACGACGAGCTGAGTCGATATAGCCATGTCTGTCTGTGCGTCTGTCCGTCCGTCCGTCTGTCCGTTTGTCCGTCCGTATGAACGCAGTGATCTCGTAAACCACAAAAGCTAGAGACTTGAAATTTTAGATATATATTCTTGTATGCCATACGCAGTACAAGTTCAATTTTTTTTTGGATAACTCATCCTATTTCCTTTTTATCGATAACAATCGATATTTTTTGACTTTGTTTTTAAGCTATAACTTAAAGACCATAATACCTATAGATACCAAATTGTCTATGTTGGTTTCTGTAACGCAAATACAGCTAATAAGCTTTTCAAATTTTGGATACCTCTGTCCTGAAAATTTCATTAAGAAAGTAGATCTAGAACCGGTTATTTGACAATCAATTTCTCATAATGCTGCCCAAGCCCTGCCGCTAATTCATCTACGCAGTAAGCGGCACGCGTGCTTGTGTATGTACATGTGTGCGAGTGTGTGTCCGCGCAGAGGGTAATATGTATTAATAAAAGATGTAAGCTAGGTTGCTTAAAACACCACCTCGGACTTGGTTCAGGGGATCTCGTAGTCGGGCAGACCCGACTAGAGCGTTCTAACTTGTTTTTTGTTGAAACAGTCGAGTCTAACGTATTTCTCAATGTTTTAGTGCGAAAACTTTGAAGCTATATAAGTCAAATATTTACAGTTTGGAATATATACTTGTGTATTCTACCGCCATTTGAAAAGAACCTTATCTTCTATAGTTTTCAAGGTAGAATACCCAAACTCGGCAAGTAGGTTTCTGTTAACCCTCCCTTAGATTTATTAAAAAGGTTTAAAGTCATCTACATGTCCTAGGGGCATTGCAAATTGGGAAAATCTATATATGTTAAACATAAATTTTCTAATATTTTGGGTGGTGTTTGAGCTAGAGGGTTACAACTTCAAATGTATATTTGTTTAGACCACTTTACCATAAAAACGATCAAAGCAGTATCTTCGACCCAAAAACGATGAAATATGTTAATCTTGATCTCTTTCGGCAAATCAGAGTAAACTATATCTATGTCCTTTACAATTGCGAAGGTAGTACCAAAGTTCGGTATGGCCGAAGTTAGCCCATCCCTCTAGTTATACCCTTGTAAAAAGGGTATATTAATTTTACATCATTAGAAGGTAGCATCTAAGTTAGAATATTATTGATAACCACGACGTGCTGAGTTGGTATAGCTGCTAACAACCGAGTCACTAACATAAGCCCGCTTGAGTTATTAGTCGGAAAAGTTTCTCTACCTTTTGGTCTCTTCTCTATTGATGAGGAGGAATATAGTGTCAGCTTAGATCAAGCTCAAATAAGGCTAAGGTCCAAAGTCTTATAGGTACAGCTTCAAAATTTGACGTATAGGTTACTGTTGCGCTGCTCAATAGATTGCCCAAAGATTATATATATCCAATTGATGGGTTCGTAGCAAATCAGAAAAAACTGTATCTATATCCTTTGCAATTGCAATTCGGCATGGCCGAAGCATTGTCCGTCTGTCAGTCTGTTCGTCTGTCCGTCTGTCCGTCTGACCGTCTGTCTGGATCAACGCAATCTCCTCCGAGACCATTAGAGCTACAAGCTGCACACAGACGTCTTTCAGTTGCAGGCATTGTTTATCTCGGAATCATCCGGCGTGGCTCCTATGAGACAGATCGCTTTTAATAAATATTTTAGTTGGAAAAGTTCGACTTTATTAAAGTCAGAGACTTTAAATTTGGACCATATACTTGTGTATCCTTCATACAAAAATATATAGTATATAGATCTATGTTAATTGGGGAGTTAAAACAGCTTAAAACTATATCTTCTACAGTTTAAAAGCTAGAACATGAAAATTTTGTAAGTAGTTTAATGTTAATGGCCTGTTAAAGGAAAGTAGGCTCAATTAATATGTAGACTGTCCGTCCGTCTGACCGTATGTTTGAACGCGAGATTATCGAGATTTCGTTTTTGAGCATGTATTTTACATCAATTTAGCTACAGTCATCAAATTTTACATTTAGCTCTTTTAAAAAAAATACAATTTTGATTTTTTTATAATTTGGATACCGGCTCCACATTTCACAAAATCATTTTAATATAAAATCAGTTACAAATAAAGCAACATTTACATTTTTTAAAGTTTTTTAGGTAAAACCGTATTTTATATAATATTTAGGAATTTATGCTGAAAATGTTAACAAAATCCATTAAGTAACACAGAAGTTATAAAAAAATTAAAAATAAAACATTTTATTGAATCGAAATATAACGCGGCAGCGATTGGAATTGAACCTGGGTCACACGCTTCGCAGGCCTACCCGCTAGACCACTGCGATTCTTTTACGACGATGCGCAAAATTGAATATATGTGTGATTTGGTGAAACAGACTTGTGTGGTAGCGAAGACCCAGGCTCAATGCCCGGTGAGGTCAACTAGAATTTGTTTTACGGTGGCTTATATTATGATTATTATTTTTTTTTTTTCATAAATTAAAATTTCATGAACAGTAACCCACATGTCAAATTTAGATGCTCTACCTCTAAGACTGTAGGACATACAGTTTTACCCTATTTGCCATGCCCCAAATGGGCGTTGCTATATATATCATAAGTTTTTTGGGAGAGGTAGGATACTAGTAATATTGCTGTCTAAGAGTTGGGATTTGTAATATATATATTTTTTTGCTTTGATTTATCTTAAGAGGAGGTCAACGGTATCCGACATGCAAAATTTGGACGCTCTAGCTCCAAAACTGTAGAAGAGTTTTATCCGATTTGCCACGCCCTCAATGGGCGTAAATATCTATAATATATTTTTTTGATTCCGGGGGATCTTGCACATGTATTCCAAATTTCAAGTCTCTAGCTCTTATAACGCTCAAAATATTATAGGATTTATACAAATCGCTATATATATATTGTCGATTTGGCACGCCCCCAGGGGGCGTAAGTATATAAGGGAAGGTCAACAGTAGCCCACATGCCAAATTTGGATGTTCTAGCTTCAAAACTGTATCAAATATATTTTTATCCGATTTTCCACGCCCACAACGGGCAATGGGCACAGTTATCTCGAAAACCACAAAAGCTGGAGATTTGAAATTTTAAATATATATTCTTGTATACCATTCGCAGTACAAGTTCTTTTTTTGATAACTCATCCTATTTACTTATTATCGATAACAATCGATATTTTGACTTTTTTTTTAAGCTATAACTTAAAGACCATAATAGCTAGAGATACCAAATTGACTATGTAGGTCTCTGTGAAGCAAATACAAATAATAAACTCTTTAAATTTTGGATACCTCCCCCCAGTAGCCCCATATGTGGAAAAAACGCATTTCAAATACTAAAGAGTGGGGATTTCGCATATAGACACCATTAGATGTCAATATTATGTCATGAAAATTTCATTAAGAAAGTAGATCTAGAACCGAAGTTATTTGACAATCAACTTCTTATAATGCTGCCCAGCATGCAGCCCAAGCCCAGCTACTAAATCATGTACGCTGTAAGCGGCGCGCGTGCTTGTGTATGTGTATGTGTGCGTGTGTGTGTGAGCGCGCAGAGGCTAATATGTACAGATAAAAGATGTAAACTAGATTGTTGAAAACACCGCCTCGAACTTGGTTCAGGGGATCTCGTAGCCGGGCAGACCCGACTAGAACGATCTTACTTGTTTTTCTAGAGCTGGTTGATACAAATATATGTTTTAAGTTTCAAGTCTCTGGCTTTAACAGCATTCAAAATATTGGAGTTACCCGATTTGCCACGCCTCAAGTAGGCGTGGATATATAACTTTTTGATCAATTTAAAGGGGAGGCGTAGCTTTATACTCTATATCTTTTTGTATTGGAGTGTAAGAAATTAAAAAAAAATACCATTTAATAACCACCGTAAAGATTCTCGTCAAGTCTTTGCTCGAGATCATATGATGGTAGCATGGTGTGGTAGAAGGAATGGAATACCGTGTTGTTTTCAGATGAAAAACGTGGTTCAACAAAATTATGAAAAATTATATATATCCTCTTGTTGGTGGCGTGACAAATTGGAGAAAACTATATCTTCCAAAGTCTTATAGGTACAGCTTCAATTTGATGTATAGGTTACAGTTGCCCTGCTTAATAGATAGCAAAAAATTTTATATATATCTAATTGTTGGGGGCGTGGAAAATCAGAAAAAACTGTATCCATATCCTTTGCAATTGGAAGGGTATTACCAAACTTCGGCATGGCCGAAGTTAGCCTATCCCTCTAATTTTATATCCTGAATGCTTATAATACTTACTGTTCTTAATCTGTCTTAAATATTTTCGTATTTTTCATAGACAGGATTCCTGCTAAGCTTCGGTATCCTTTCCCGAGTTGTATCTGATTTTTAAATTATACTGAGAAAGATAGAGTGTCATGTCACCCAGTTCATTATGTTTTCTTTTTTTTTTATCTTTAAGTTCTCCAATGGTTTCTAGTCTGGTTCAATACCAATTCCCCAATATTGCAAAAATTTAAAGTTTTCTTTAATAGTCATGCAATCTAAAAAAATTGATATCTTTTTTATGAGTTATTCCATTTTATTGAAAAATAAGCTACTGGTCTTGCGTACCATTGGTTTGTGTTTGTTTTAAGATAGCTCCAATACCTTTGACGCTTGCGTCTGTATATATTTTTGTGTTAAAAGTGGAGCTTTTTAATTATAGATGGCATTTTTTACAAACAGTTGACCAATCGAATCTTACATCTTTTCTGAGCAAGTTGCATAGAGAAATTTTGCATAAAAATTTACTTTACCTAAGAATTGTCGTATGTGTTTCTTGATTTGTGTTGAAGGAAAGTCAATTATAGATTTTAAATTGTCTTTTAAAGGAGTTACAGTATTCTCTGTGATAAAATGACCCCAATATCAGACTGAACTTGCAGCAGACTTGTAGTTTTAAACGAAATCTGATTTAAAAACTGATTTCAATGTTCTTCGAACGTTTAAGAGAAAATAATTTTATCGTCTATATACAATAGCTTACAAAAATGTTCGATAAGTTGACCTTTCTAATTATATTTACTAAACCAAACGGCTGAGTTTGTGTGAACCGTTGTGAAAAACTTGCAATCAACGGTTTTAACCCTTAAATTTTCAATTAAAGGAAAGGATTGAGGTACTATTAGTTTATTTATATCTTTAAAATCAATACAGGTTCTAGTCTTCTTTCCTTCATCTCTTTTATAAGCCAATGTGACTGGTGCTGCAAACGGACTATATGATTCTTCAATGAGGTTATATTTTAATAATTGCGCTACTTGTTCTTCAATTTCAGCTTTGTCATCTAATGAACAGCTGTAAGATCCTGTTTAACCCAATGCTTAGGAGACTATATACAAGAGCACTATTCAAAGATTGGTGGATCAAGCCAAATGTAAAGAAGTTTGGTTATAACAGGATCATTAAACTCTTTTGGCTTCATTTACAATAGTATGATTTGACGAAAACTATGATTGTTAAAACATAGTGTTGAGAAAATGAGCTTTTTCATTAGCTTCGCATTTTATAATTTGAATTATAAGTCACTTCGTTGTAGTTAGTTAATGCTTTTATTGAGTTAAATGTTAGCACTGTGTGCAAGCGACCAAAGTGTCGTGCAATCAGCCAGATAATATTTGCTATTACTAAACACTGTATGCAAGCGACCGAATGTCGTGCGACTAGCCAAGAATAGTATAGCACTCAATAGCTTGCTGTCCGCCAAATAGGAATTATGATAATGAGAGCATGCGACCAAATGTCGTGCTATCCGCCAAAAAACAACTAATCGACTTAAAGTTAGTTAAACAAATGCGAGCAAGCGACCAAATGTCGTGCTGTCTGACACAGATCAATTTATACACTAAAATATATGCCCGCTTAGCAATGCGTTTTCAGTGAGTGTGCGAATTGGGACGATAGAGGGGAGCATGAAAGGCACCGATTAGCTTAAGAGAGAGCAGCAGCCACATGAACAGCTGCTCTTTCAATTGTTTTATTCTCTTTAAGCTGACCGCTCATCTTTGCTGCTGGTGCTGCGCCCAATATACTCCCCCTGTGAAATCGTAATTTCAACAGATTACTCCGTTGGCAGCAGACACAGCTTGTTGAAGGCCCGTCTCGTCTCACCAGTAGCCGTTTTCAGGACAGCTACTCGGGCGACGGCATCGTTTCCAGTGATGAGCTCCATCACTCTTGCCAATGGCAGATTCTCATCCTTTATGAGAACTACGTCGTTGATTGTCAATCCAGGTTGAGAAGTTCGCCATTTCGATCGCTGTTGAAAAAGAGTCATATATTCCCTTTTCCATCGCGACCAGATGACCTGCTGAATATAGCTCACGCGTTGCAACCCATCCAAGCGGTTGAAGCTTAGCTTCGTTATGTCAGGCTCACTAAAACATATAGAATGACCGCCATTTTCAGAAATTGAAACTAAAGGCCATGAATTAATGACAGCAGTTATGGGGCAGGCCAGTGTGCGCAGTTCATCATATGCCAGGATGGAGGGTTCAACAGATCGTTAGAAGTGATGCTTTGCGGGCTTCACTGTTGCTTCCCATAATCCACCAAACTGTTGGACCTTGGATGGATGAAGCTCCAGTCGATAGAGTCAGCCAGGCAGAAATTCATTACTGCACTTTCATGAGCATCTGACAGGAAAAGTCGCTTAAACTCCTGACCCTCATTGCTGGCTACATCAAAGTTTGTGAAATTGTCAGACCAAGTCTGAAATGCAGCTGTAGTCAAGTCCTTGACTAGCTACAACCAGACTGCCTTCGTAGCGAAACAAACGAAAATGCAGATGTATCATTTCACTGGAGACCTGCTTGGCACGTCACGCTTGTACCAAAACGGCCCGTAAAAATCAACTCCAGTGATCCCAAAAACTCGACAGTCCTTAACGCGCTCCTTGGGAAGATCCGCCATTAAATGTTCCATTAGTCGAGGCTTAGCGCGTAAGCATATCACGCATTTCTGTATTACATTGGCCACAGTTTTTCTTCCACCAATTGGCCTGTACAGGGACCGAACCAAAGCTAGAACAGCCTGAGGGCCAGCGTGCAAGTTTCGTTGATGGAAATGAGTGATGATGGGGCAAGATGATTGGATGGCGGCTATCAAAATCCAACTAAGAGTTTTTGAGACGACCGTCAACACTTAGATCTGGCGAACGATTCAGCTTGCGCTCCTAATAACAAAATGTGAGCCGTGCCTGTTGATACGATTCTCCCAGCAGCTCACAATTGGCCTTGACAGGCAAGCGAACCGAGTATTGCCCAGTGGGTAGCCGATTGACGTTCTTTACAAAGTGTGTCTCGCAGTCCAATTCTTCCTTGTTGGCCTCCCAGAATCTTCGCACGAGACGAGTAAGTTCATCTTCATAGCCAGACTCTGGATCCGGCTCTGAAGTCACATTTTATGTTAGAATAACAGCATTCTGATGTCGATCCTCGCCTCCAGAGACAACCCAACCAAGCCGCGTCTTTTGAATTAGTGGTAATCCAGACATCAGTTTGATTTGGCCCAGACATAGCAGCTCATAAAACAAGCTGGATCCAATGAGCAAATCTATCTGCTGTGACTTGTAGAATGCAGGATCAGCTAAAGTTATGTTGGATGGTATGTTCCAATTGCTTGTGTCCACATTGACGCTTGGCTGTCTGTCAGTTATGCTGGACGCTACCATGACCGTGATATTGGTTGCAATCTCCGAAGCATGAGCCCGAAGACTGAAGTAAACAGTGTGTCCGTCCGTAGAAATATTGCTGTCGCCCAGACCGCAAACACTCGAAGACGACCTTGTCCTCTTTAGGTGCAGTTGGTTGTCAAATCTGGTAATTATAAGATGCAGCTGAGAACCGGAATCCAAAAGGGCACGACATGGAACGAAGGTGCCAGAAGAATTCCTGACCAGAACCACTGCGGTGGTCCAGAGCACAATCTCACAGTTGAGATCTTGGGTGAGGAGAGTATTAGCTACGTTTTCGGAAGAGTTTGATGCTTTATGCGGTGCCAATCGCGAAGTGTTGGAGCTGTTGAGGTGGAGTAACGTATGGTGCTGAGCTCCACAAACACGACAGCAGGTCGAGCTGCAGTGCCAAGATTGATGTCCGAGCTTTAGGCAATTCAAGCATAGTCCAGCCTTCCTGGTTTTCGTTAGCCGAAGATCAGGCTACAAATTTGAAAATCTTGTGCTGTGGTATATGGTATGCTGTCGTTCATCCCAAAACATGCAGCTCTGCATGCCTTTAGTAGTTGCGACCAGCGCTGATTTGTTTGGAATGACTTTGCGGCTGTGTCTATTTTCTCGCTCGAAACGTAGCCTGTCATCGCAAATTCCATTGACTCTAAAGCACGGCAGCGGTGCTCAAGAAATGGGGAGGCTTCTTCATTTGTCGGTATATGGTCTGACAACTGTGACCTATTCAATTGCTTCTCCCACTTATCGCCATATTGAGCTTTTGCAGCAGCACTTGAGCTATCAAAGCGTTCGCTATCTGCTCGGTGGTGCCTAGGCTGCTGAGCACACAAATATGCACATTAAATTTGTCAGACAGCTTCCTGATGATCCATTTTCTATCTTTTGCAGTCCCAAGATATCAACTATGTGTGCCTGAAATGTTAATCGTCGGTTATCAAATCGTTTTTTCAATAAATGTATAGCCTTGGTATATGTGTCGTGTGAGATTTCCAATGACTGAATTGTGTCCAACGCCATGTCGAGAAAAGATGTAACGAACAAGCGAATTACCGATAGAGATCGCGTGATACCGTTTCTATGCAACTCAAGTATATGTATGCGTATGCAAATGCTTGTAACGGCATCATTTTTTATTTGAGAATGTGTTTGTGGACCGTTGATCAGACGGAGAAAGAATGCAACTGTGATAAAAAGAGCGATTTGATAGCGTTACGGCGAACGAAACTGGACAGCTTAAGCAATCACGGCTTATGTTCATGTAGAGTTACATATGTATGTATGTATAGAATTACATATGTGTGTGTTAGTTAATGCAATTTATGATATATATTAATTTTATCTATATATAAATTGCAAAGATCATGTCGGGGTCAACAAAATGTCCGCTTACTTAAAGTGTTGGGTTACACTTCTTAAAGTGTGGGATTAGAGGGGGTATGTTTATAGAGGGGGGTGTTGGAGGTAATTTTTTAGAGTGATGGTAGAGAGGGGGGTAGGATTAGAGGGGGTGTAAGTTGGGGTGACATATTAAATAAACAGGAAGAGTTATTATTTGTTTTTTGAGTGGTGCATAAAATTCTTGGATGTGTGAATGATCCCTGTCAGCTCGCTACAGCATAATAAAGAAATTTGGGTTGATCGTTGTATATATTTAGAACATACATATATGTATGTATATTTTTGTCTTGTGTTGGTTTCGGGTTGTGTAGCCGGTATATAAATTCATATGTATGTATATTTTTGGGGTTGGTTGTAAAGTGGCGTGCGCACGTGCTTGATCTTTACGCAAGATCTTGCCGGGGAGAGGGTGTGTGAGTGTATTTGTGTTGGAACGGCATATTTCATTAACATTAAAGCATACATACAAACATACATACATACATATATACATATATATTAAATATCAATGTCAATGTCGTAGGAGCTGTATGTGCTGGACATATGATTCTCTTTTCTTATACCCTGAACCCATTGAAAATGGGAAATCTGGGTACAATGGTTTTGCAAAAAGTATGTAACAGGCAGAAGGAGGCGTGGCAGACCCCACAAGGTATATATATTCTTGATCAGGGCGACGAGCTGAGTCGATTTAGCCCTGTCCGTCTGTCTGTCCGTCCGTCCGCCCGTCCCTCCGTCCGTCCGTCCGTCCGTCCGTCTGTCCGTATGTATGAACGCGTCGATCTCAGAACCTATAAGAGCTAGAGACTTGAAATTTTGCACGAAGGTCCATGTATACACCGCGCATATCAAATTTGTTTTTGATTATCGATAACTTTTCCTGCTTCACTGATATCGATTAAAAACTTTATCAAGATTCAGTATTTGGACCATATCTTTTACATCTTTTTAGCTACAGTCACTAAATTTTGCAATTAGCTTTTTGTAAATAAAATACATTTTCTATTTTTTTTTATTTTGGATACCGGCTCCACAATTTACAAAATAAATTTATTAAAAAAAAAATTTATGTAATCCACAATTAAATTTTTTTAAATTAAGCTAAGTCCGTATTTTGTATAAAATAAAAGCATTAAATGCTGAAAATTGAATTTAAATCCGTTAAGTAATACAGAAGTTACTAAAGATTCATTTCATTTACTGACAAAAGCATGCGGCAGCAACATAGCATTTGCTCTATACGTGTGCACATATACATTCAAACTACGCAGCAATCGGCGCGCGTGCTTCTGTGTGCATGTGTATATATGTGCATCTGTATATGTGTGCATTTGTATATGCGCGCAGAGGGGTAATATGTATAGATAAAAGATGTAAGCTAGGTTGTTTAAAAAATCAGCTCGGACTTGGTTCGGGGGATCTCGTAGTCGGGTAGACCCGACTAGAGCTTTCTTTCTGAATTCCCATTTTCAATGGGTTCGGGGTATAATAAAAATATTCTGATATTTATACTAAATACTTTAATCTAATTGACAATTTTTTATACCCTGGGCCCATTGAAAATGGGAATTCAGGGTGTAATGGTTTTGTGACAATGTATGTAACAGGCAGAAGGAGGCGTGGCAGACCCCATAAAGTATATATATTCTTGATCAGGACGACGAGCTGTGTCGATCTAGCCATGCCCGTCTGTTCTTTAACATCAGAAGTGGGATCGGCACCACCTCCTGCATTCTCAGAGGATCAATGGCGCATTATTCTACAGATGCAAAATCAAAACCTGTTGGAGTTTGTAAAAACTATGCAAGCACCAACACACGAACAGCATCAAATACGTGGCGTCACTTTGCCAACATTTTTTCTGATAACGCAGACGTTAAGTGAAATGAATTTAAGGAATTATTTCTTCATGGCTATCAGAACATCGAGACGCCGTCTGCATTGTTTTTAAATTTGCTGAACAGCCGCCTAACTGACGGCGAATGCCTCGTTTACGCTAGTCGTTTGTTGTGCTCGCGCATTTGGCAAATGTGGATAACCGTTTGCAACGAATTGTTTTTACATCAAAGTTGCAAACTAGAAGCGAACTACAATCTGAACTTGGTACATTCACATTTCAAAAACAGCGTAATGTTGACCGTGATGACGATTCTAGACCTGACACGAAGAAGAGGAGAATGTCAGTAGTGTGTCATTTCTGTGGGAAACCAGGACACAAAAACTGCTGAGTGTAGGAACAAAATGCGACAAAAAGCCGATGCGGCATCTCAGCGAGATAAGCCGTTAGTTACCTGCTTTAAGTGCGGCGAACCTGGACACTTTGCAAATCAATATTCAAAAGGAGGATCAACAAACAAAAAATATTTGTTCAGTAGATGTGGAACCATTTGACCTTGCCAATCTTGACACCGATTTGTACGAATCTGATAAAAATAAGTTAATTAAATTACTTGAGAATTATTCCACTGCACTTATTAAGGAAATACCATCTTCACTTGTTAGTACAGGTGAAATGAAAATTCGCTTGGTTGACCATAGAAAAACTGTATAACGGCGGCCGTATAGGCTTAGCCCTGAAGAAAGAGATATTGTTAGAGAAATTGAGTGAGCTGATAAAGTGAAATATTATTCGATCCAGTTGTTCTCCCTTTGCAAGTCCCATGCTGCTCATCAAAAAGAAAAATGGGACAGACAATTCTAATACAAGACAAGTATCCTTTGCCGTTAATAAATGACCAGATTGCTAGGTTGCGGGGTGCGAATTACTTTACATGTCTTGACATGGCAAGTGGCTTTCATCAGATCCCAATTAACCACGATTCCATAGAATATACTGCATTTTTTACTCCGGATGGCCAGTATGAATTCTTAACTATGCCGCTCGGAATGAAGACTGCGCCATCTGTGTTCCAACGGGCGATAATGCAAGCTCTGGGTGACTTGGCCTATTCGTATGTGATTGTTTACGTAGGCGATGTTATGATTGTGTCACCCACTATTGAGTTAGGCTTAGAAAGGTTAAAAACAGTGCTAGACATTCTCACAGGAGCTGGATTTATTTTTAATATCAACAAATGTAGTTTTCTGAAAACAACCGTTCAGTATCAAACATACGAAAAATTACTTCTTTGATATCTTTGCCACCACCACAGACAGTTTTTAGAGTGCGACAGTTCATTGGTCTAGCATCCTATTTCCGCAAGTTTGTACCTGGTTTCTCCCAAATAATGAAGCCATTATATGCTCTAACAACTGGAAAGGAAAGTTTTGCTTGGAATACTGAGCTGGAAAGTATTCGAAAGAAAATCGTAAGCATCCTTACAAATGAGCCGGTTCTAGTAATATTTGACCCACAACACCCTATAAATTTGCAAACCAACTTTACGTTGTAGAATATTTCATTAAAACAACATTCGCCGATGAATCTAGATATCACTCTTATGAGCTTCAAATTTTGGCAGTATTTGCATCCGTTAAACATTTTCGTCACTATTTGTTTCGAAATGAATTTGTGATTTATACTGATTGCAACTCATTGAAAACATCACGCAGTAAAATAACTCCTAGTGTTCACCGTTGGTGGTGTTAATTACAATCCTTTAATTTTACTATACAAAATAAAGAAGGGAAACGCATGGCAGATGTAGATTTTCTATCTAGAAACTCAGTTCCTTCAACTCCACAGTTAATTTTGGATAAAATACCTGAAAAGTGTATAAACATAGTAGAAATATCAACTAATTATAACTGAATTCCAACGAGTTACCAGACGATATAATTAAAACATACGATTTAAGAAAAGGGATGTTGTTTCGCAAAATACAGAAAATGGGTAAAACACGATGTTTACCATTCGTGCCCCGAACTTTCAGATGGTCAGTGGTGAATCAGGTCTATGAATCTATCATGCACCTAGGATAGCAAAAGACCCTTGACAAGGTTCATCAATACTACTGGTTTGACAAAATGAATAAATATGTCAGTAAATTTGTCAACAATTGTACAACCTGTAGAACAGGCAGGTCACATTCTACCAAAATTCAAGCAGAGCTACACCCTATGTCAAAGGTCAGTATTCCCTGGCACACCATCCACATGGACATAACTGGCAAATTAAGTGGGAAAAGTGATTTAAAAGAATATGTTATTGTCCAAATTGATGTCTTTACAAAATTCGAACATCTATATCATACTTTCAAGATGCAAACAGAAAACTGTATCAAGGCCATGAACCTTTCAATTTCATTATTTGGTGTAGATGTTTTCAAGCACACAGTTCTTAGAATTTTGTTGTTCAAACAATATAAAACTTCATTCAATGGCGACTGAAGCAAGTCGTGCTAATGGACAAGTTGAGCGCGTAATGAGTACACTCAAAAATCTAATAACCGCAGTTGAATTTGAAAGTTGTGATGAGAATAAGAATGATATTGAAAATGAAGCTGTTGAAAGAGACAGTAAACAAATGATTGAAAAACGAACATTTGAAAGAGACAGTATGGATGCCGGAAGGGCTGATACGAAAAGTTGTAAAAATTGTTTATAATGCAATCACAAGTGCAAAAACAAATGTTTTGATCATGGCGTGAAACCACTTGGTGATTATGTACTTCTTAAAAACGAGGAGAGACACCAAACTGAACTAGACCCAAAATTTGAGGGACCATTTTTGGTAAAGGAGTTTTTAGACTGTGACAGATACAGGTCCGTTATTGCATCCGTTATCAAGCAAGCGAATATATGAATATTGTTATGAAGATATTAGAAAATTTCCATAAGGAAGTGTTCCTCAAGAGTTGGATTATCCGTCCAAGTGATACGATGTTCATCCGTCCAAGTGAGACAATGGATATCCGTCCAAGTGAGGCGATGTTTATCCGTCCAAGTGAGACGATGTTTATCCGTCCAAGTGAGACGATGTTTATCCGTCCAAGTGAGGCGATGTTAATCCGTCCAAGTGAGATGATGATTAAGTTTGAAATTTTGGTCGCAAGAAATGAAAAATTGATTGACAAAAGATTATTTTAATTTTAAAGGTTGAATAAGTGAAATATCGAAATATGATTATGGTAATACTAAGAATTAATGTTAAAAGTTTTATGAAAAAATTGTTGAGTACACGAGGACGTGTAAATGTCAGAATGGTCGAGTCAGAGCGTACTGTATGCACGCACTGTATGCGCGTGTTGCTGCATACTGTATGTGTAAGTGTATGGGTAATATGTTTTGGGTATTTCACCAGAATCATAATTTCATAATTTTAGTAATGTTGCATCAGCCGATAATTGTGCTGTGATAGGTCATTTGCAATTTTTTCGCTTTAAGAAGTCCGTTATAGCGCGACAACAGCGTTGCAGCGCTGTCGTCGAGTGTGGTTCGGTGCAGGTAGAGAAACAGAAAGGAGTCAGTCGAATTTGAAATCACAAAGCCAGCGCACCGAAACTCACTGCGCTTCAAAGAAAAATGGAAAGTGACCGTTCCTTAACATATGTACATATTTTTTGGGATGGCTGTCAAGTGGCATGCGCAACTATTTGATCTTTGTGTTCGCTGGAATATGTTTTGAAGAATAAAAGAGGGAGAGTTGTTTAGGTGAGAGCGACTTGATACCGCCTATTTTCTTTTTTTTTCGGTATATGTTAGACGCTGTATATTTTGGAAGCTGGGAGAAAAAGAAAACAATTTTTGTGGCTTTCATATGTATATCTTTTGTAAGCATTCGTAATTTAAGTGACATGTACTTGTAAATAATTTGATCGACCCTCTGAATTTGGTTGAGTGTGAAGTGGCATGCACATGTGTTTTGCCTCTCCGCAATATCTTTGTAGAGGCACTCACAATAACTTAAATGCATTTCATATTGCCGTGTAAAAATGTCGTTGAATTTATGACTTCGAGATCTGTAGAGGGGACAATGTGTTTGAATTTCGATTTGTTCAATGATATTAGCAATATATTTTTTTTTTAGTTTTGTTTTAGTTCTCAATGTCTTAATGCTCCAGGGAAGAACTGCTGACTGAATATGAAAACGCTTAAATACTCCATTCACTCACAGAAATATGTCAGTCGCATAGTTTTGCTGAGTGAAATCGCATATATTTCAAACGATTGTATTACCCTAAACGGACTTGAAGTCAGTAGTAGCACCACGAAGGAAGAGAACAACATTATCATCGTCATCATCATTACCATGGAACTACCATGGCAATAACATCTGCTCTGATGAACAGAGTAATGACGGCTCTTCGATGTCGGCAGACAAGTAGGCGGGAGATCGTAGACAGGAAAGAAGGGAAGTGTTAATGACCAGGTTTAACACTATGAGACTATGAGACAAAAGCCCGTAATAAGTGAGCATGAGCTAGTCTTCGAAAAGCTGTATAGAGTTCTCGGCTTTCGAAGATTTATTTTATCTTCCTGCTTATTTCCATGCTTTACCCAATGAGGACTTAAAGGAAATTATTGATTTTAATTTGCAATTATGCAAAAAAGAAAATGTTGATTGATCATTTAGATTAATTTTACATATGAGCCATATGCATTTTCGTTTAATTCAGACCATCAGTCACTAGGGAATATATATTCAGAAGCAAATTGGGAATTTTCGAGTACATCAATTGTCTACAAAGTAATAAAGTAATAATACTGATGTATTTTATTTTTTAAAAAAATTGTTATGAACATAAACTTATTTTTTTCAATCATGACTTATACCGATGAATTATTTCTAAAACATTTGATATTGTAGTTTTTGATATAGCTACTGAGCTCGCAGCACAGTAACGTCAAGCGAATTGTACTCAATTAAGCGGTCGTGGATAAGTACGCAATAGGCTTCAGTATTCGGTGGACTTGTACCAACTGATAAGTCGATGGAAATGCGTACGCCGATAGGGCCACTTTTGCCGCTTTCCTGCTGGTGTGATAAGTCGATAACTACAATGGGTGCCGTTTCCTTGAATTCTTTGGGCTAAAAGTGTCTGAGGCTCTCTCATGCAATAGCTTTCTGTAAATTTTGCGTCATCGTATGAATGAAACTCAGAGTTTAAATGCACCTTTAAATTTGTTAGATTGTTCGCTATTATTGAACCCTGAGAAATAAATGCAATTAATGCGAAGCATGGCAGCTCTCTATTGGCTGCCAGCTTTACATTTGAAGTATGTTGTGATCCATCAATAAGCGATGGATTCATGTAGCAGTCCCAGCTACGGAATGCCATTGGCAGTGAGCTGCCACTTTTAATAATATTAAATATTTTAAGCTTTGTCTGATAGCATAATGTTATATGCGGAATTTTCCATGTTATCTTGAAAATATGTTATTATATTAAAATTTTAAAATCGGTGCTGCCGACTTTATGTTCGAAATCACTCCTCATATTTTTACTCATAATTAGAATTAACTCATGCTTACAATTGAGTATGACCTTGTTAAAGTCTTCAGCGAAGCCTCGTAGTAGTAATTTAAGTGGTATGGTAGATCTTCTGATTAAACCAACCGGCATTTTGAAGCATATTACTCTTATTCTTATTTAAGGAGACATAGTTTTTTAATGTTGAAGTCACACCAACGAATCGTGTGCGACCAATTTCAATTCCATTGAGCTCATACCGTATTTCATCAAATAAATATGCCATAAAATTATTTTTAAGTACACCCGCAGATGTCGCCCTATTGTCGGACAGACTGATTGAGCCCTCAATATTAAGGAAGCTATCATGGGGTAATACATATAGATCTTGGTTTTGTAAGGTAATTCGAATTTCATCATTAGAATCGAAGGTTGTAGAGATACGCGAGAGCCTCAGTAATTTAAGATATTGCTCTCTGTCTGGTATTAAAAACGCTTTATTCGCAGCTGTAAGTGCTCTCCTAACGGATAATGATGATGATGATGATGATGATGATGATGATCTGCTCACTGCAGCGCTTCTGATCGATCTGTCTGATTTTATTGAATTCCAAGCGTTTTTGTTATAAGTTATCATTGTCGCAACCTAAAATGCCCTACCTACCTCTACCCTTAGTATGTGGATCTCTCGAGTATTTACGGGTAAATAAATTAGGTAATGAGGAATTTTAGTCATCTTATATCCTGGCGAAACGTTGAGTGTAAACTCATGAAGTGTATGAGATAAGGTGTTATTTACATATGCTCCAGTAATAATCTTGCACTTCAAACGGATGGCATTCACCTTTAAAATGATCATTGGCAAAGTGGAGCTGTAACTAGTACCCGCCAATAGAACTTGACTACTACTGTAGCCAAGCAATTGGCCAATCGAACGCTCTTTATTGAAGAATATCGGTAGATCATTACTAACAAGTAAGAACGTTCTAGTCGGGTCTGCCCTACTACGAGATCCAATGAACCAAGTCCGAAGCGGTGTTTTAAACAATCTAGCTTACATATTTTATCTGTACATGTTACTATCTGTTACATATACATACACAAGCACGCGCGCCGCTTACTGCGTAGATGATTTAGCGGCTGCGCTTGGCAGCATTATGACAAATTGAGTGTTAAATAACATCGGTTCTAGATCTACTTTCTTAATGAAATTTCCAGAACATAATATTGACATCTAAAGGTATCTATATGCGAAATCCCAACTCCCTAGTCTTTGAAATACGTTTTTTCCACTTATGGGGCTAATGGGAGGAGGTATCCAAAATTAAAATTTATTATTTGTATTTGCTTCACAGAAACCTACATAGTCAATTTGGTATCTTTAGCTATTATGGTCTTTAAGTTATAGCTTAAAAACAAAGTCAAAATATCGATTGTTATCGATAATAAGGAAATAGGATGAGTTTTCGAAAAAAAAATAAGTAAACTTGTACTGCGTATGGTTTACCAGAATATATATCTAAAATTTCAAATCTCTAGCTTTTGTGGCTTACGAGATCACTGCGTTCATACGGACGGACAGACGGACATGTCTAGATCGAGTCAGCTTGCCGTCCTGATCAAGAATATTTATACTTTATGGGGTCTGCCACGCCTCCTTCTGCCTGTTACATACATTGTCACAAAACCATTATACCCTGAAATCCCATTTTCAATGGGTTCAGGGTATAAAAGTTTGTTTTTGAACAAAAAATGTTGACAGCAGCGAGAATTGAACCTGCAACTCCTCGCTTCCAAGCCGCCATCTCTAACTATAACACCACACTCTTCATAAGGCTCTCTGTGACAAAGACGCCACTAAAGTAGTAGCGGCGAGAATTACAATTAAACTGAAATTGCGATTTAACTAATAAAATTCAAAGAATAATGCATACATTTGAATGTATGTGTGCCCACGTGTAGACTGTGTACACAGTGTGCACACGTATTGGCGCTCGATGCTGCGTGCTTTTGCCGATTGACAAAATGTTTTGCTTAATAACTTCTATGTTACTTAACGGATTTAAATAAAATTTTCTACATTAAGTTCTATAATTTTACTGAAATTACGGCTTTACTTAGAAAATTTAAAATGGTCTAATGGTTTTTTTTAAATTGATTTTGTAAAATGTGGAGCCGGTATCCAAAATATAAAAAAATAGAAAATGTATTTTATTTTCAAAAAGCTAAATGAAAATTGTTGTTGACATTTCGAAAATCAATTGAAGAGTTAATAAAACATTTGACTAACTCAACGATTTTATACTTTACTCGTTAGATGTTAATAAATTTATTGAAGGCTTGCCTATATCGTCCATTGGCTAGATCACCATCATTGCTTATGGAGAAACTATTTCCCATATTTTCATGAATGTATCTAAGATCATGTCAACACCCACATGATCCCGATAAATATGCTTCATATTCATTTCATCTTGTTTAAATACTATTGTTAGGTTTGCATTATCACGCACAAAATATTTGGGGATGCGAGTATAGGTTTGACACAAGTAAAATGAATCAATATTATTGTGTCGGCCCATGGAAAAGTACGAACGTATATTATTCTGTTTTTCACACGCAACAACGTCGAATATCCTTATTGAGTTATCTTTCGCTTCGCTGGGTGGTATGAAGGATTAATTTTCTGAAAACGTGAAATACCCCATCGCCCTTATTGGAGCAATCACTGCTTTTAAATATTCATATTTCGGCTGATATATTTTTAAATTTCAATCCATTAGGACTTTCAATCAAACCAAGCATCAGATTTGTTTTACCATAGTTACTCGGCCCCACAATTAACGCCCTAATTGAGCTAGGTAGCAGAATACTGAATAGTCTTATTAATAATTTACCCATCGAGCTGCATTTACCTGTCTATCAATTTTGTTTTCCAGGCACCAAACTAAAGAAGCGCCTTGATAGAGGTGAAAGGGGTGTAAACCCATTGAATGTTGCCTATATAGACCACTTTAACGCCTACTCACAAAACAAAAACATTGACAAGCGACATATAGCAGACGCACAATTATCAGAAAGAGCGTGCGAGCGAGCAACTGCTACAGATAGTAGTCCAGGGGAAAAGACTGCCGAGTGGCTCGTTACAAACGCAATGAAGGTAAAAAGATTTTTTGGCATGGGATTCAACACTCACAACAGCAACAACAACAACAACAACAACATCGACAGCACCATCAAGCGAAAGAAAAATAAAAAGAAAAATAATGCTGCACGTTGCTCAAAAAGCGGGAAATTCATACAGATTGTGAGAGCAGCTTCCAAGGCCTTGAAAATGAAAAAACCTGTTGACATTGATAGTGCAATTCAAATTGGGTGTAAAGCGATTAGCAAGCCAATTGGCTCTAAGACTAAAAAGAGTGCTATAATAGTCCCTCGAGTCATTAGTGTACCCAAAATTGGAGGGTCATACCGTTGATCGGCATTTTATCAGCATTAAAAGCACTTGAAGGACTTGCGTCTGGTGGAGACAGTATTGCAAAATCATTTCAGTATCAAGCGCCAAAAATGCTGTAGAACAACTCGAGGAAAATAAGCGACACAATCGAAAGATGGAGGCCATTGCAATAGGAAAGGGACTTTACCTTCGACCACATCGTAATGGCTATGGCATAACTACTTCTGTAGCATCACACTCGCAGTCAAAAAACTTCTAAAGCAGCTACCCAATAAGCCTCTCTCAAATATTGATATTTTGAAATTCGCTCATAACCACATACCACACTTTAGGGGTGTATTTATGAGGGATTCCCTACCTCCGAGTAAAGATCTATGGCGAAATGAATGTGGAGTTATAAATTGAGATTCATCAACGGAAGGTGGCACACAGTGGGTAGCTTATACTGAATATGCTAAAAATGAAGTGAATTATTTCGATAGTTTTGGAAATTTACATACGCCCATACAAGTCATACGTTATCTGGGCAGCAATATACAATACAATTATGAACGAGTTCAAAAATTTCATGGCTATAATTGCGGTCACTTGTGTTTGAAGTTTTTGTTGTTCCATTGATTTTTATTGGCTTAAAAATGCTCAAGAGCAGCAATCTCTGCATATTCATATTTATTTATTTATTTATTTATTTATGTTGACTATACGTGTGCAACAGAAGGTAACAAAAAAAATAACAATATATGAATTTACATAAGAATATTATTTAATAATAAGATAGCCTATATAAGATTACATCAAATACCCTAATAATACACCGACACGTTGGGGGAATTTTATTTGCCCGACCGGCTAGCTATGCCCCAGATACAGCTAAAAGTAGTCAGTGATATTATGGGATTATAGATAAAGATTTTGTTATTAGGAAACTTAAACAAAATTAGTACGTATTAAACTTAGTAGTGTAAGTAAATAGAAATAAAAAGTAGATAGTAATTTCAGTTGGGAAATCATGACCACGATGGGGGTAATTTTTGCCAGTCCGGCCGGCTATGCCCCTACTCATAGCTAGGTACTGTCAGTGATTTCGCGAAGATGAACTGAAAGCAAGGATTTAATTATAGGAAGAGAGAGTTCAGATGAGAAGACGTTATAAAAATTATTATAATTCTGACAAAGCACATATAAAGCATTATGCAGAGAGTAATCTGTTGTGCACTGTGATAAATGTAAAGGACGGTAATACGTGGTTGGTCTCCCAGGACAGAGAACTGAGACGCCTAAAAGAAAGATGGAGTCAATATCACCAATAATCAACTTATGTAGAAAGATAACACCAAGGGAAGTTCTACGGTTGATTAATGATGGAAGATCAAGGAGCAGAAGTCTACTGCGGTAAGAGGGCAAACGTTGAATGGGGTCCCAATTCAAACCTCGTAAGGCAAAGATTAAAAACTGCTTTTGGACAGTCTCGATGTGATCCTGTTTAATCTTATGGAGGAGACCATATAAAAGACAGTACTCAAGTATGGTGTACAAGCAAAATGTAAAGAACTTTGGTTATAAAAGGATCATTAAACTCTTTTGACCAACGTTTAATGAACCCTAAAACACCTTTGGCTTATTTACAATAGAACAAATAATATTGTTAAAACATAGTTTTGAGCCAAAGAGTATACCAAGATCTTGATTTCAAAAATACGCTTCAAGGAAGTATTGTTAAATGAATAGTTAACAAATGGGGTTTTGAACGACTAAAGGTCATAACCATACATTTAGAGCAATTTAAATGTAAATGATATCATCACACCACAAATGCATAGAATTAAAGTCTTGTTGTAGATGTAGGTGATGGGAAAATCAGCTAAGACAGGAAAAGCTCAATATCAGATACATAAGTATTGAGAGTGAGATATAAAGATGGAAGATATTAATGAAAAGAGTAAAGAGTAATGGACCCAGTATCCTTCGGACACCCGACGAAACATAAACAAGTTTTATACGACGAAATCCAGGATGATAGTGAGGAGGAAATCAATAGGTTAACTTTGAGTAGGATTTCATGATGAACAGAGTCAATCTTACTGAAGTCGGTGTAAATTACATCAGTTTGCATTTGTCAACAAAACCATATTATCAAAGAGGTAAACTCAAGTAATTGGTTGCAGTTGACCGACTTGTACAAATCCATTGAGTCGGAGATAACTGGCTTTGCAAAAATATTGCAAAGTCGAGGTAATTATTTTTTCAAATAGTTTTGGTATAGCAGATAATTTTGCTATACCCCTGTATTGGAAATATCAGACCAGCCACCTTTTTGTGGAGAGGAATAATATAAGATTCTTTCCAAATATTCGGAAAAATACTTGTTTCCAAAGACAGGTTAAAGAGCTTTAGCAGTGGAAACGCAAGGGAACCACTGCACTCCTTAAGAATACCACTAGGGATGTTGTCCGGCCCAGGGGAGGAAGAAGATTTTAAACTGCCAATGGCAGATAAAAGGGAATGGACTCCTCAAAACCAACTCATCAGCACTTGACCTATTTTCGTCCCAATAAAAAGGGCAGAATTTATCACAACTGTATCAGTCTATTTTAACCATGGAAGCCGCATCGACAGCTTTGAACTTGCATGAGCAGCAAAAGCCGAACCAGCATCAGCGGCAACATCGGCAGCATCGACAGCATAGGCAGCATCTTGTACAGGAACAGTTGCAGCTGCAGATGCAAATGCTGCCAGAAGCATTTCCGCAACAACATCAACAGCAGCAGCAGCAGACGAATCATGGACAAGAGCAGCTGCAGCAGGTGGAGATGGTATCGGGAAGCTATCAGCAGCAACAACAGATGAATATACTCAGAGGATGGCGAGCCACCAGAAAATATGGACCCACGCTAGCGTTGGAGCTGAATGACTTTATATTATACCTCCCCAAGATGTATAAATTCATGCTGAGTATTCGAAAATATATAGTAATACCCATACATTAACATTCGGTATAAGAAGCTCTCTATCTGCACAAATGTTACTTCAATAAAAATTATAAATAAAATATATTGATTCACAAAATAAAAAAAATCTTTTTATTTATATAAAATAATTAATATTTTATATATTGCGACTTATCATGGGAAAATAAAAACACCAAAGAAAAAAAGAAAAAAATCTTCTTTTTAATTTTATTTATATAGCAGTGCATTACAGAAATTGAATCAGTATGCATTTTATCACACAACCTAATCAAAACAGACTGTGATCTCTCTGTCTACTCTTACTACTACACACACACACACACATACACACACATATATATGTATATTACAAAACAGCTCTTAAAACTGTTTAGCTGCCATCAAGGCTGTTCTATAGAGCTGATCTAGCTTACCAGCAGAAAAAGAAAACAGTAGCATTTCAGTATCTACCAATGGGTAAAAATACTTTAAGCGATCTAGCGAAAACTAGGAATGTTCTCAAGCAAAAATTTAAAAGCATTAAGTTAGGAAAAGCTGAAATAGATTTACGGACAGAAGAATCTCTAAAGCAAGAAATATTAAATAATCATTTGTTAGACCCCAAAAATGAAGTAGATGCAAAGTTTCCATCACCATCATCAGCATTATCATCACGTATACCCAAAACTGAAGTTAATCGTGAATTAAATGTCTATTCTTTTAAAGAATCTACCTTAAATGATGATGATGATGATGATGAATTTACTGATGCTAGTATGGGTACATCCATGTGGAGCAACAAATCTGTCAATGATAATCACTCTCAAGTTCACTTTCAAGACAATCGGGATGACTTAGATAAAATGCTCAATCTAATTGAATTAGCTCGAAGAAAGGTGCTTGATAAGACATATGGACCGTATAAAGGTGATAATGGTGATTTGCGACAAGGGAATTTTAGAATCAGCACTGAAAATGGAAAATTAGCCTTGGAAAGTGGAGACAATTGGCCGTTAACTTCTGGCTTATATTCTTAAATTTACGAGAATAATCCATATAACTATAATGAGGGAGATCTAGAAAATTATGAGAATATTTTGAATATCAAAAATGCTCATAGAAAACAGTATTGGTTTGACGGGCATCTAAATAGTAATCGCTCCAAAAAATATTCAAATATAATTAAAGTTCTTTCCCTAAACAATCTATATCAGCTAGAGTCTTGTTCCCACATTCTGCATCTACATCAATTAATTTATCACCTCCAAGCGGCAAAATCTTTAAAGGGGGGGGGGTTGATGAATGGAGGGACTAAAACTTCAAATTGCATCGCAAGCTGCTGGACATAGCAACCATAATAACGAAATAGTACCAATATTAAAAGAGCTTCGAGAAGCAAATTAAATACTAGCATTTATTGTTCAAATTGATATTCTTGATAAGTTTGCTCATTACTTCTCATTTTTCATAATGATTATTATCATAATATATCAAGTCTGTTGATAAGTTTGCTTGTCATTCAAACGAAAAATTTAATTCAGAAAGTTTCAAGAGAAATGGCTGGGGCTGCTTATGGACTACGAGCAAAATATTGATGTCCAGAACAGACGTCTTTAAAACGTTGCTGCACCTGTTGAAGGAAAAGACGCAATTAACAATATTTTTTTACAAAAGCAAATCAACGAAGTAACACAAAATTTATTAACTTATGCAAAACAAGGTGATACAGCAGTTGAAAAGAATATTGGGCTTTACATAGCAAAGAATGAGGAAAATAATAAAACCTTGTATATGCAAAAATTAGTTGTCTTGGAAACAAAAATAGCAGCTCTAGAAGAATTCGTTTTCATATATTATACTACTCCAAAATCTCAGATAAGGAAGCAAACAATTAAGTAGAGGGTGAAAAAATACCTCTACGATATTGAGTGAACCTGCAGAGCTATTATTAATGAGCTTCACGCACCAGCGAGAAAAAACTTTAAACGTCGAAGAGGTTTTATGAATTACATTGATAATCAATGGCAAGCAGACTTAGTTCAAATGATAATTAAACAACGTTAAATAAAAATCATCGATTTCTACTGACAGTAATTGACACATAATCTAAGTATGCATGGGGTGTAGCACTTAAAAGAAAAAATGCAGAGGACTTTGCTAAGGCTATGTTGAGTATATTTAAACTTGGACGAATACCTATGAATTTGCAAACTGATGATGGTAAAGAGTTTTTCAACAGATCAGTTAAGTAATTACTGACTCAATTTAATATTATTCAACAAATATCAGCTTGAAAGCCTCAATTGTTGAATGATTCAATAGCACGATTAAAGAGATGATGTGGAAAGATTATAGTTGCCAATCGAAGTAAATCAGTCAAATGAAAAGGAATTGGTGAGCGGTGTGTACAATAGAAAAATATTTGTGGGCTCACGATTTCGTGTTGTTGATTTGTGCGAATAAATAGATATAAGCATGTCTTTGAGAAGGGCTACACACAAAACTGGACAACTTAGATTTCTAAAATAACTCAAGTGAAAAATACCTACCCCACAACATATACATTGCAAGATTATGAGGGGAAGCCAATTAAAGGAGGCTTCTACGCCGAAGAGCTCCAAAACTCTCGATTTCTCCACACATATTTAGTTGAAAAAGTAATTCGCAAGAAGAAAGGTAAGGCGTTCGAAAAATAGCTGGCTTTCTCGAACAAACATAACGACGACACAACAAATGAAATACTGTAAAAGCTCTAAATAAACAAATTTGTCCAAGCATATGCGATAATAAAAACAAAAAAAACAAGTAAGAACGTTCTAGTCAAGTTAGTTATGTTAGTTATGATATCATCGACGAGAGGCCTCTCACGTACATTTAAGATATTGCTCTCCATAATGTTCACTTCCGAAGTCTAAGACCTAAGGATTTTTAAAAACGCTTTATTCTCAGCTGTAAGTGCTCTCCTAACGGATAATGATGATGATGATGATGATGATGATCTGCTCACTGCAGCGCTTCTGATCGATCTGTCTGATTTTATTGAATTCCAAGCGTTTTTGTTATAAGTTATCATTGTCGCAACCTCAAATGCCCTACCTACCTCTACCCTTAGTATGTGGATCTCTCGAGTATTTACGGGTAAATAAATTAGGTAATGAGGAATTTTAGTCATCTTATATCCTGGCGAAACGTTGAGTGTAAACTCATGAAGTGTATGAGATAAGGTGTTATTTACATATGCTCCAGTAATAATCTTGCACTTCGAACGGATGGCATTCACCTTTAAAATGATCATTGGCAAAGTGGAGCTGTAACTAGTACCCGCCAATAGAACTTGACTACTACTGTAGCCAAGCAATTGGCCAATCGAACGCTCTTTATTGAAGAATATCGGTAGATCATTACTAACAAGTAAGAACGTTCTAGTCGGGTCTGCCCTACTACGAGATCCAATGAACCAAGTCCGAAGCGGTGTTTTAAACAATCTAGCTTACATATTTTATCTGTACATGTTACTATCTGTTACATATACATACACAAGCACGCGCGCCGCTTACTGCGTAGATGATTTAGCGGCTGCGCTTGGCAGCATTATGACAAATTGAGTGTTAAATAACATCGGTTCTAGATCTACTTTCTTAATGAAATTTCCAGAACATAATATTGACATCTAAAGGTATCTATATGCGAAATCCCAACTCCCTAGTCTTTGAAATACGTTTTTTCCACTTATGGGGCTAATGGGAGGAGGTATCCAAAATTAAAATTTATTATTTGTATTTGCTTCACAGAAACCTACATAGTCAATTTGGTATCTTTAGCTATTATGGTCTTTAAGTTATAGCTTAAAAACAAAGTCAAAATATCGATTGTTATCGATAATAAGGAAATAGGATGAGTTTTCGAAAAAAAATAAGTAAACTTGTACTGCGTATGGTATACCAGAATATATATCTAAAATTTCAAATCTCTAGCATTTGTGGCTTACGAGATCACTGCGTACATACGGACGGACAGACGGACATGTCTAGATCGAGTCAGCTCGCCGTCCTGATCAAGAATATATATACTTTATGGGGTCTGCCACGCCTCCTTCTGCCTGTTACATACATTGTCACAAAACCATTATACCCTGAAATCCCATTTTCAATGGGTTCAGGGTATAAAAGTTTGTTTTTGAACAAAAAATGTTGACAGCAGGGAGAATTGAAAATGCAACTCCTCGCTTCCAAGCCGCCATCTCTAACTATAACACCACACTCTTCATAAGGCTCTCTGTGACAAAGACGCCACTAAAGTAGTAGCGGCGAGAATTACAATTAAACTGAAATTGCGATTTAACTAATAAAATTCAAAGAATAATGCATACATTTGAATGTATGTGTGCCCACGTGTAGACTGTGTACACAGTGTGCACACGTATTGGCGCTCGATGCTGCGTGCTTTTGCCGATTGACAAAATGTTTTGTTTAATAACTTCTATATTACTTAACGGATTTAAATAAAATTTTCTACATTAAGAACTATAATTTTACTGAAATTACGGCTTTACTTAGAAAATTTAAAAAGATTAAATTGTTTCTTTAATGGTTTTTTTTAAATTGATTTTGTAAAATGTGGAGCCGGTATCCAAAATATAAAAAAATAGATAATGTATTTTATTTTCAAAAAGCTAAATGAAAATTGTTGTTGACATTTCGAAAATCAATTGAAGAGTTAATAAAACATTTGACTAACTCAACGATTTTATACTTTACTCGTTAGATGCTAATAAATTTATTGAAGGCTTGCCTATATATTTTCATGAATGTATCTAAGATCATGTCAACACCCACATGATCCCGATAAATATGCTTCATATTCATTTCATCTTGTTTAAATACTATTATTAGGTTTGCATTATCACGCACAAAATATTTGGGGATGCGAGTATAGGTTTGACACAAGTAAAATGAATCAATATTATTGTGTCGGCCCATGGAAAAGTACGAACGTATATTATTCTGTTTTTCACACGCAACAACGTCGCTTCGCTGGGTGGTATGAAGGATTAATTTTCTGAAAACGTGAAATACCCCATCGCCCTTATTGGAGCAATCACTGCTTTTAAATATTCATATTTCGGCTGATATATTTTTAAATTTCAATCCATTAGGACTTTCAATTAAACCAAGCATCAGATTTGTTTTACCATAGTTACTCGGCCCCACAATTAACGCCCTAATTGAGCTAGGTAGCAGAATAGTCTTATTAATAATTTACCCATCGAGCTGCATTTACCTGTCTATCAATTTTGTTTTCCAGGCACCAAACTAAAGAAGCGCCTTGATAGAGGTGAAAGGGGTGTAAACCCATTGAATGTTGCCTATATAGACCACTTTAACGCCTACTCACAAAACAAAAACATTGACAAGCGACATATAGCAGACGCACAATTATCAGAAAGAGCGTGCGAGCGAGCAACTGCTACAGATAGTAGTCCAGGGGAAAAGACTGCCGAGTGGCTCGTTACAAACGCAATGAAGGTAAAAAAGATTTTTTGGCATGGGATTCAACACTCACAACAGCAACAACAACAACAACAACAACATCGACAGCACCATCAAGCGAAAGAAAAATAAAAAGAAAAATAATGCTGCACGTTGCTCAAAAAGCGGGAAATTCATACAGATTGTGAGAGCAGCTTCCAAGGCCTTGAAAATGAAAAAACCTGTTGACATTGATAGTGCAATTCAAATTGGGTGTAAAGCGATTAGCAAGCCAATTGGCTCTAAGACTAAAAAGAGTGCTATAATAGTCCCTCGAGTCATTAGTGTACCCAAAATTGGAGGGTCATACCGTTGATCGGCATTTTATCAGCATTAAAAGCACTTGAAGGACTTGAGTCTGGTGGAGACAGTATTGCAAAATCATTTCAGTATCAAGCGCCAAAAAATGCTGTAGAACAACTCGAGGAAAATAAGCGACACAATCGAAAGATGGAGGCCATTGCAATAGGAAAGGGACTTTACCTTCGACCACATCGTAATGGCTATGGAATGACTACTTCTGTAGCATCACACTCGCAGTCAAAACAATTCTAAATCAGCTACCCAATAAGCCTGTCTCAAATATTGATATTTTGAAATTCGCTCATAACCACATACCACACTTTAGGGGTGTATTTATGAGGGATTCCCTACCTCCGAGTAAAGATCTATGGCGAAATGAATGTGGAGTTATAAATTGAGATTCATCAACGGAAGGTGGCACACAGTGGGTAGCTTATACTGAATATGCTAAAAATGAAGTGAATTATTTCGATAGTTTTGGAAATTTACATACGCCCATACAAGTCATACGTTATCTGGGCAGCAATATACAATACAATTATGAACGAGTTCAAAAATTTCATGGCTATAATTGCGGTCACTTGTGATTGAAGTTTTTGTTGTTCCATTGATTTTTATTGGCTTCACAATGCTCAAGAGCAGCAATCTCTGCATATTCATATTTATTTATTTATGTATTTATTTATGTTGACTATACGTGTGCAACAGAAGGTAACAAAAAAAATAACAATATATGAATTTACATAAGAATATTATTTAATAATAAGATAGCCTATATAAGATTACATCAAATACCCTAATAATATCACCGACACGTTGGGGGAATTTTATTTGCCCGACCGGCTAGCTATGCCCCAGATCACAGCTAAAAGTAGTCAGTGATATTACTGGGATCTATACGACTAAAGATTTTGTTATTAGGAAACTTAAACAAAATTAGTACGTATTAAACTTAGTAGTGTAAGTAAATAGAAATAAAAAGTAGATAGTAATTTCAGTTGGGAAATCACTGACCACGATGGGGGTAATTTTTGCCAGTCCGGCCGGCTATGCCCCTACTCATAGCTAGGTACTGTCAGTGATTTCGCGAAGATGAACTGAAAGCAAGGATTTAATTATAGGAAGAGAGAGTTCAGATGAGAAGACGTTATAAAAATTATTATAATTCTGACAAAGCACATATAAAGCATTATGCAGAGAGTAATCTGTTGTGCACTGTGATAAATGTAAAGGACGGTAATACGTGGTTGGTCTCCCAGGCACAGAGAACTTGAGACGCCCTAAAAGAAAGATGGAGTCAATATCACCAATAATCAACTTATGTAGAAAGATAACACCAAGGGAAGTTCTACGGTTGATTAATGATGGAAGATCAAGGAGCAGAAGTCTACTGCGGTAAGAGGGCAAACGTTGAATGGGGTCCCAATTCAAACCTCGTAAGGCAAAGATTAAAAACTGCTTTTGGACAGTCTCGATGTGATCCTGTTTAATCTTATGCTGAGGAGACCATATAAAAGAGCAGTACTCAAGTATTGGTCGTACAAGCAAAATGTAAAGAACTTTGGTTATAAAAGGATCATTAAACTCTTTTGACCAACGTTTAATGAACCCTAAAACACCTTTGGCTTCATTTACAATAGAACAAATATGATTGTTAAAACATAGTTTTGAGCCAAAGAGTACACCAAGATCTTTGATTTCAAAAATACGCTTCAAGGAAGTATTGTTAAATGAATAGTTAACAAATTGGGGTTTTGAACGACTAAAGGTCATAACCATACATTTAGAGCAATTTAAATGTAAATGATTATCATCACACCACAAATGCATAGAATTAAAGTCTTGTTGTAGATGTAGATGATGGGAAAATCAGCATAAGACAGGAAAAGCTTCACATCATCAGCATACATAAGTATCTGAGAGTGAGATATTAAAGATGGAAGATCATTAATGAAAAGAGTAAAGAGTAATGGACCCAGATGACTACCTTGCGGTACACCCGACGAAACATAAACAAGTTTATATACGACGAAATCCAGGATAATAGTGAGGGAGGAAATCCAATAAGGTCTAACTTTTGAAGTAGGATTTCATGATGAACAGAGTCAAATGCTTTACTGAAGTCGGTGTAAATTACATCAGTTTGCATTTTGTCAACAAAACCATCATTTATCAAAGAGGTAAACTCAAGTAAATTGGTTGCAGTTGACCGACTCTGTACAAATCCATGCTGAGTCGGAGATAACATGGCTTTGCAAAAATATTGCAAAGTCGAGGTAATTATTTTTTCAAATAGTTTTGGTATAGCAGATAATTTTGCTATACCCCTGTAATTGGAAATATCAGACCAGCCACCTTTTTTGTGGAGAGGAATAATATAAGATTCTTTCCAAATATTCGGAAAAATACTTGTTTCCAAAGACAGGTTAAAGAGCTTTAGCAGTGGAAACGCAAGGGAACCACTGCACTCCTTAAGAATACCACTAGGGATGTTGTCCGGCCCAGGGGAGGAAGAAGATTTTAAACTGCCAATGGCAGATAAAAGGGAATGGACTCCTCAAAACCAACTCATCAGCACTTGACCTATTTTCGTCCCAATAAAAAGGGCAGAATTTATCACAACTGTATCAGTCTATTTTAACCATGGAAGCCGCATCGACAGCTTTGAACTTGCATGAGCAGCAAAAGCCGAACCAGCATCAGCGGCAACATCGGCAGCATCGACAGCATAGGCAGCATCTTGTACAGGAACAGTTGCAGCTGCAGATGCAAATGCTGCCAGAAGCATTTCCGCAACAACATCAACAGCAGCAGCAGCAGACGAATCATGGACAAGAGCAGCTGCAGCAGGTGGAGATGGTATCGGGAAGCTATCAGCAGCAACAACAGATGAATATACTCAGAGGATGGCGAGCCACCAGAAAATATGGACCCACGCTAGCGTTGGAGCTGAATGACTTTATATTATACCTCCCCAAGATGTATGAAATTCATGCTGAGTATTCGAAAATATATAGTAATACCCATACATTAACATTCGGTATAAGAAGCTCTCTATCTGCACAAATGTTACTTCAATAAAAATTATAAATAAAATATATTGATTCACAAAATAAAAAAAAAATCTTTTTATTTATATAAAATAATTAATATTTTATATATTGCGACTTATCATGGGAAAATAAAAACACAAAAAGAAAAAAACTCTTCTTTTTATTTTTATTTATATAGCAGTGCATTACAGAAATTGAATCAGTATGCATTTTATCACACAACCTAATCAAAACAGACTGTGATCTCTCTGTCTACTCTTACTACTACACACACACACACACATACACACACATATATATGTATATTACAAAACAGCTCTTAAAACTGTTTAGCTGCCATCAAGGCTGTTCTATAGAGCTGATCTAGCTTACCAGCAGAAGAAGAAAAACAGTAGCATTTCAGTATCTACCAATGGGTAAAAATACTTTAAGCGATCTAGCGAAAACTAGGAATGTTCTCAAGCGAAAATTTAAAAGCATTAAGTTAGGAAAAGCTGAAATAGATTTACGGATAGAAGAATCTCTAAAGCAAGAAATATTCAATAATCATTTGTTAGACCCCAAAAATGAAGTAGATGCAAAGTTTCCATCACCATCATCAGCATTATCATCACGTATACCCAAAACTGAAGTTAATCGTGAATTAAATGTCTATTCTTTTAAAGAATCTACCTTAAATGATGATGATGATGATGATGAATTTACTGATGCTAGTATGGGTACATCCATGTGGAGCAACAAATCTGTCAATGATAATCACTCTCAAGTTCACTTTCAAGACAATCGGGATGACTTAGATAAAATGCTCAATCTAAGTGAATTAGCTCGAAGAAAGGTGCTTGATAAGACATATGGACCGTATAAAGGTGATAATGGTGATTTGCGACAAGGGAATTTTAGAATCAGCACTGAAAATGGAAAATTAGCCTTGGAAAGTGGAGACAATTGGCCGCTAACTTCTGGCTTATATTCTTAAATTTACGAGAATAATCCATATAACTATAATGAGGGAGATCTAGAAAATTATGAGAATATTTTGAATATCAAAAATGCTCATAGAAAACAGTATTGGTTTGACGGGCATCTAAATAGTAATCGCTCCAAAAAATATTCAAATATAATTAAAGTTCTTTCCCTAAACAATCTATATCAGCTAGAGTCTTGTTCCCACATTCTGCATCTACATCAATTAATTTATCACCTCCAAACTAAAACTTCAAATTGCATCGCAAGCTGCTGGACATAGCAACCATAATAACGAAATAGTACCAATATTAAAAGAGCTTCGAGAAGCAAATTAAATACTAGCATTTATTGTTCAAATTGATATTCTTGATAAGTTTGCTCATTACTTCTCATTTTTAATATATCATATATCAAGTCTGTTGATAAGTTTGCTTGTCATTCAAACGAAAAATTTAATTCAGAAAGTTTCAAGAGAAATGGCTGGGGCTGCTTATGGACTACGATCAAAATATTGATGTCCAGAACAGACGTCTTTAAAATGTTGCAGCACCTGTTGAAGGAAAAGACGCAATTAACAATATTTTTTTACAAAAGCAAATCAACGAAGTAACACAAAATTTATTAACTTATGCAAAACAAGGTGATACAGCAGTTGAAAAGAATATTGGGCTTTACATAGCAAAGAATGAGGAAAATAATAAAACCTTGTATATGCAAAAATTAGTTGTCTTGGAAACAAAAATAGCAGCTCTAGAAGAATTCGTTTTCATATATTATACTACTCCAAAATCTCAGATAAGGAAGCAAACAATTAAGTAGAGGGTGAAAAAATACCTCTACGATATTGAGTGAACCTGCAGAGCTATTATTAATGAGCTTCACGCACCAGCGAGAAAAAACTTTAAACGTCGAAGAGGTTTTATGAATTACATTGATAATCAATGGCAAGCAGACTTAGTTCAAATGATAATTAAACAACGTTAAATAAAAATCATCGATTTCTACTGACAGTAATTGACACATAATCTAAGTATGCATGGGGTGTAGCACTTAAAAGAAAAACGGCAGAGGACTTTGCTAAGGCAATGTTCAGTATATTTAAATTTGGACGAATACCTATGAATTTGCAAACTGATGATGGTAAAGAGTTTTTCAACAGATCAGTTAAGTAATTACTGACTCAATTTAATATTATTCAACAAATATCAGCTTGAAAGCCTCAATTGTTGAATGATTCAATAGCACGATTAAAGAGATGATGTGGAAAGATTATAGTTGCCAATCGAAGTAAATCAGTCAAATGAAAAGGAATTGGTGAGCGGTGTGTACAATAAAAAAATATTTGTGGGCTCACGATTTCGTGTTGGTGATTTGTGCGAATAAATAGATATAAGCATGTCTTTGAGAAGGGCTACACACAAAACTGGACAACTAAAATTTCTAAAATCAAGTGAAAAATACCTACCCCACAACATATACATTGCAAGACTATGAGGGGAAGCCAATTAAAGGAGGCTTCTACGCCGAAGAGCTCCAAAACTCTCGATTTCTACACACATATTTAGTTGAAAAAGTAATTCGCAAGAAGAAAGGTAAGGCGTTCGTAAAAAAGCTGGGTTTCTCGAACAAACATAACGACTACACAACAAATGAAATACTGTAAAAGCTCTAAATAAACAAATTTGTCCAAGCATATGCGATAATAAAAACAAAAAAAAACAAGTAAGAACGTTGCAGTCGGGCGCCACCGACTGCGTCAGACTCTGTTCCTGTTAGTTGAAGGCTCAATAAATATGTAGGCTCAATAAATATGTAGACCGTCCGTCCTTCTTTCCGTATGTTTGAATGCGAGATTATTGAGATTCCTTTTTTGAGCATGTCTTTTACATCAATTTAGCTACAGTCATAAAATTTTACATATAGCTTTTTTAAAATAAAATACTATTTTGGTTTTTATTATATATTTTGGATACTGGCTCCACATTTCACAAAATCAATTTAATAAAAGTTCAGTTGCAAATAAAGCCACATTTACATTTTTATTTAATTTTTTAGGTTAAACCGTATTTTTAATAAAATATAAGGATTTATGCAGAAAGTTTTATCAAAATCCATTAAGTAACATAGAAGTTATAAAAAAAAAAAAAAACATTTTAATAAATGATAATATCACGCGGCAGCGATGGGAATAGAACCTGGGTCACGCGCTTCGCATGCCACCGACTCTACCCACAACACCACGGCGTCTCTTGCGCCAAATTGAGGTTGGTGTGTTGATTTGGTTAAACAGACTTGCCCCAGTTAGGTCAACTAGAATTTGTTTTAATAAATATAAGGATTTATGCTGAAAATTTTATCAAATCCATTAAATAACATAGAAGTTAAAAAAAAAAATAAAAAAAAATACATTTTATTAAATGATAATACCACGCGTCAGCGCTGGGAATCGAACCTGGGTCACGCGCTTCGCATGCCAAAACTCTACCCACAACACCACGGCGTCTCTTGCGTGACTATGTGCCAAACTGAGTTTGGAAGTGTTTTGATTTGGTTAAACAGACTTGCGTTGTGGTAGCGAAGACCCTGCTTCAATCCCCAGTTAGGTCAACTAGAATTTGTTTTACGTAGGCTTACATTATGATTATTATTATTTTTTTTTTTTTTCGTAAATTTAAATTTCATGAACAGTAACCCACATGTTAAATTTGGATGCTCTACGTCTAAGACTGTAGGAGATACAGTTTTACCCTATTTGCCACGCCCCAAATGGGCGTAGCTATATATAACATATATTTTTGGGTAGAGGTAGGATACTAGTATATATATTTCAAGTCCCAACTCTTTGACGGAAATATTGCCGAAATTATCACGGTTTTAGTAAAAGATATAGTAATTCCCGATTTGCCACGCCCCCAGAAGACGTGGATACATAACTTTTGACTTATCTTAAGAGGAGGTCAACAGTATCCCACATGCAAAATTTGGACGCTCTAGCTCCAAAACTGTAGGAGATACAGTTTTATCCGATTTGCCACGCCCTTAATAAGCGTAAATATCTATAATATATATTTTTGATTCCGAGTGATCTACTTGCACATGTATTCCAAATTTCAAGTCTCTAGCTCTTAATACGCTCAAAATTTTATAAGATTTATACAAATCGCTATATATATATTCCCGATTTGGTACGCCCCCAGGGGGCGTGGGTATATAGCTTTTTGATCCAACTTAAGGGAAGGTCAACAGTAACCCACATGCCAAATTTGGATGCTCTAGCTTGAAAGCTGTAGAAGATATAGTTTTATCCGATTTGCCACGCCCACAATGGGCGTAGGTATATAATCTATATCTTTAAACGTCCGCGTGGTGTACACAAATATATATTCTAAATCCCATTTCATAGACTGCAATATTGACTAAAATAACAGCGTTTTAGTCTTAATAGATATAGCATTTCCCGATTTGCCACGCCCCCTGTGGGCGTATCGGAAAAATACTCAAACTTGATCTGACGCGGATACACACGAGTATATATTCCAAATTACAAGTCTCTAGCTTCTATAGTGTCCAAATGCTGCGCGTTCATACAGACAGACGGACAGACAGCAAGATGGACATTGCACAAATCCAATAGACTCTTTTTCCCTTTGGGAACAGAGTCTAAAAAAAAAAACATTTTAATAAATGATAATATCACGCGGCAGCGATGGGAATAGAACCTGGGTCACGCGCTTCGCATGCCACCGACTCTACCCACAACACCACGGCGTCTCTTGCACCAAATTGAGGTTGGTGTGTTGATTTGGTTAAACAGACTTGCCCCAGTTAGGTCAACTAGAATTTGTTTTAATAAATATAAGGATTTATGCTGAAAATTTTATCAAATCCATTAAATAACATAGAAGTTATAAAAAAAATAAAAAAAAAACATTTTATTAAATGATAATATCACGCGTCAGCGCTGGGAATCGAACCTGGGTCACGCGCTTCGCATGCCACCACTCTACCCGAAACACCACGGCGTCTCTTGCGTGACTATGTGCCAAACTGAGTTTGGAAGTGTTTTGATTTGGTTAAACAGACTTGCGTTGTGGTAGCGAAGACCCTGCTTCAATCCCCAGTTAGGTCAACTAGAATTTGTTTTACGGAGGCTTACATTATGATTATTGTTATTTTTTTTTCGTAAATTTAAATTTCATGAACAGTAACCCACATGTCAAATTTGGATGCTCTACGTCTAAGACTGTAGGAGATACAGTTTTACCCTATTTGCCACGCCCCAAATGGGCGTAGCTATATATAACATATATTTTTGGGTAGAGGTAGGATACTAGTATATATATTCCAAGTCCCAACTCTTTGAAGGAAATATTGCCGAAATTATCACGGTTTTAGTAAAAGATAGAGTAATTCCCGATTTGTCACGCCCCCAGAAGACGTGGGTACATAACTTTTGACTTATCTTAAGAGGAGGTCAACAGTATCCCACTGGTTAGAAAGCCATATTGATTTTCCCAACACAATCGACATATTTTCATGAATGTATCGAAGATCATGTCAACACCCACATGATCCCGATAAATATGCTTGATATTAATTTCATCTTGTTTAAATACTATTATTAGGTTTGCAATATCACGCACAAAATATTTGGGGATGCGAGTATAGGTTTGACACAAGTAAAATGAATCAATATTATTGTGTCGGCCCATGCAAAAGTACGAACGTATATTATTCTGTTTTTCACACGCAACATCGTCGAATATCATTATTGAGTTATCTTTCGCTTCGCTGGGTGGTATGACCGATTAATTTTCTGAAAACGTGAAATACCCCATCGCCTTTATTGGAGCAATCACTGCTTTTAAATTTTCATATTTCGGATGATAAAACGATTTTAAGTATAGGCAAATATTTTGAAATTTCAATCCATTAGGACTTTCAATTAAACCAAGCATCTGATTTCTTTTACCATAGTTACTCGGCCCCACAATTAACGCCCTAATTGAGCTAGGTAGCAGAATACTATGCCTAATCAAGCTATTAGCATTCGATGGCAAGTCAAAATTTCTAACTTCAGTATTAGTTTTTTGCGTTTTAAGCTGCATATTTAATGTGTTGGATTGCTGGCTCACTAGCGCATTTATCAATGCAAGTTCGTTGACTGAGCTTCAAATAAATATGCTGCTGCAGTTTTGTAATAAAATCAGTCGTAAACTGAATGCCTATCGTTGTAGAGGTCACCACCTCTACTAGTGAATAGTCTTATTAATAATTTACCCATCGAGCTGCATTTACCTGGCTATCAATTTTGTAGGCCAGGCATCAAACTAAAGAAGCGCCTTGATCGAGGTGATATATGCTGCCTATAGAGACGATGCTGCCTATAGAGACCACGATAACGCCTACTCACAAAACAAAAACCTTGACAAGCGACATATAGCGGACGCACAATTATCAGAAAAGGAGTGGGAGCGAGCAACAGCTACAGATAGTAGTGCAGGGGAAAAGACTGCCGCCTGGCTCGTTACAAACACAATGAAGGTGAAAAGATTTTTTGGCATGGGATTCAACACTCACAACAGCAATAACAACAACTACAAACATCGACAGCACCATCACACGAAAGAACAATAAAAAGAAAAATAATGCTGCACGTTGCTCAAAAAGCGGGAAATTCATACAGATTGTGAGAGCAGCTTCCAAGGCGATGAAAATGAAGAAACCTGTCGACATTGATAGTGCAATTCAAATTGGGTGTAAAGCGATTAGCAAGCCAATTGGCTCTAAGACTAAAAAGAGTGCTATAATAGTCCCTCGAGTCATTAGTGTACCCAAAATTGGAGGCTTCATACCGTTGATCGGCATTTTATCAGCATTAAAAGCACTTGGAGGACATGCGTCTGGTGGAGAGTATTGCAAAATCATTTCAGTATCAAGCGCCAAAAATACTGTAGAACAACTCGAGGAAAATAAGCGACACAATCGAAAGATAGAGGGCATTGCAATAGGAAAGGGACTTTACCTTCGACCACATCGTAATGGCTATGGCATAACTACTTCTGTAGCATCACCCAATAAGCCTCTCTCAAATATTGATATTTTGAAATTCGCTCATAAGCACATACCACACTTTAGGGGTGTATTTATGAGGGATTCCGTACCTCCGAGTAAAGATCTATGGCGAAATGAATGTGGAGTTATAAATTTAGATTCATCAACGGGAGGTGGCACACAGTGGGTAGCTTATACTAAGTATGCTAAAAATGAAGTGAATTATTTCGATAGTTTTGGAAATTTACATACGCCCATACAAGTCATACGTTATCTGGGCAGCAATATACAATACAATTATGAACGAGTTCAAAAATTTCATGGCTATAATTGCGGTCACTTGTGTTTGAAGTTTTTGTTGTTCCATTGATTTTTATTGGCTTCAAAATGCTCAAGAGCAGCAATCTCTGCATATTCATATATGGACTTCTCAAAACCTACTCATCAGCACTTGACCTATTTTCCTCCCAATAAAAAGGGCAGAATTTGTCACAAGCTGTATCAGTCTATTTTAACCATGGAAGCCGCATCGACATCTTTGAACTTGCATGAGCAGCAAAAGCCGAACCAGCATCAGCGGCTATATCAGCAGCATCGACAGCATAGGCACCATCTTGTACAGGAACAGTTGCAGATGCAGATGCAAATGCTGCCAGAAGCATTTCCTCAACAACATCAACAGCAGCTGCAGCAGACGAATCATGGACAAGAGCAGCTGCAGCAGGTGGAGATGGTATCGGGAAGCTATCAGCAGCAACAACAACAGATGAATATACTCAGAGGATGGCGAGCCACCAGAAAATATGGACCCACGCTAGCGTTGGAGCTGAATGACTGTCTGACTTAGCAATAGAAATGCTGAGTATTCGAAAATATTCGATTACCAAATCAATTATGTACGAGTGTAATACCCATACATTAACATTCGGTATAAGAAGCTCTCTATCTGCACAAATGTTACTTCAATAAAAATTATAAATAAAATATATTGATTCACAAAATAAAAAAAAATCTTTTTATTTATATAAAATAATTTATATTTTATATATTGCGACTTATCATGGGAAAATAAAAACACAAGAAAAAAATCTTCTTTTTAATTTTATTTATATAGCAGTGCATTACAGAAATTGAATCAGTATGCATTTTATCACACAACCTAATCAAAACAGACTGTGATCTCTCTGTCTACTCCTACTACTACACACACACACACACATACACACACATATATATGTATATTACAAAACAGCTCTCAAAACTGTTTAGCTGCCATCAAGGCTGTTCTATAGAGCTGATCTAGCTTACCAGCAGAAGAAGAAAAACAGTAGCATTTCAGTATCTACCAATGGGTAAAAATACTTTAAGCGATCTGGGGAAACGTAGGAATGTTCTCAAGCGAAAATTTAAAAGCATTAAGTTAGGAAAAGCTGAAATAGATTTACGGATAGAAGAATCTCTAAAGCAAGAAATATTAACTAATCATTTGTTAGACCCCAAAAATGAAGTAGATGCAAAGTTTCCATCACCATCATCAGCATTATCATCACGTACACCCAAAGCTGAAGTTAAACGTGAATTAAATGCCTATCCTTTTAAAGAATGTACCTTAAATGATGATGATGATGATGATGAATTTACTGATGCTAGTATGGGTACATCCATGTGGAACAACAAATCTGTCAATGATAATCACTCTCAAGTTCACTTTCAAGACAATCATGATGACTTAGATAAAATGCTCAATCTAAGTGAATTAGCTCGAAGAAAGGTGCTTGATAAGACATATGGACCGTATAAAGGTGATAATGGTGATTTGCGACAAGGGAATTCTAGAATCAGCACTGAAAATGGAAAATTTGCCTTGGAAAGTGGAGACAATTGGCCGCTAACTTCTGGCTTATATTCTTTAATTTACGAGAATAATCCATATAACTATAATGAGGGAGAGCTAGAAAATTATGAGAATATTTTGAATATCAAAAATGCTCATAGAAAACAGTATTGGTTTGACGGGCATCTAAAGAGTAATCGCTCTAAAAAATATTCAAATATAATAAAAATTCTTTCCCTAAACAATCTTTATCAGCTAGAGTCTTGTTCCCACATTCTGCATCTACATCAATTACTTTATCACCTCCAAACTAAAACTCCCAATTGCATCGCAAGCTGCTGGACATAGCAACCATAATAACGAAATAGTACCAATATTAGAAGAGCTTCGAGAAGCAAATTATATACTAGCATTTATTGTTCAAATTGATATTCTTGATAAGTTTGCTCATTACTTCTCATTTTTCATATATGACTATATATTTCTATCAATATATATATCAAGTCTGTTGATAAGTTTGCTTGTCATTCAAACGAAAAATTTAATTCAGAAAGTTTCAAGAGAAATGGCAGCAAAAGGCTGGGGCTGCTTATGGACTATGATCAAAATATTGATGTCCAGAACAGACGTCTTTAAAACGTTTCTGCACCTGTTGAAGGAAAAGACGCAATTAACAATATTTTTTTACAAAAGCAAATCAACGAAGTGACACAAAATTTATTAACTTATGCAAAAAAAGGTGATACAGCAGTTGAAAAGAATATTGGGATTTACATAGCAAAGAATAAGGAAAATAATAAAACCTTGTATATGCAAAAATTAGTTGTCTTGGAAACAAAACTAGCAGCTCTAGAAGAATTCGTTTTCATATATTATACTACTCCAAAATCTCAGATAAGGAAGCAAACTATTGAAGTAGAGGGTGAAAAAATACCTCTACGATATTGAGTGAACCTGCAGAGCTATTATTAATGAGCTTCACGCACCAGCGAGAAAAAACTTTAAACGTCGAAGAGGTTTTATGAAGCACATTGATAATCAATGGCAAGCAGACTTAGTTCAAATGATAATTAAACAACGTCAAATAAAAATCATCGATTTCTACTGACAGTAATTGACACATTCTCTAACTATGCATGGGGTGTAGCCCTTAAAAGAAAAACTGCAGGGGACTTTGCTAAGGCAATGTTGAGTATATTTAAATTTGGACGAATACCTATGAATTTGCAAACTGATGATGGTAAAGAGTTTTTCAACAGATCAGTTAAGTAATTACTGACTCAATTTAATATTAATCACTATTCAACAAATAGCAGCTTGAAAGCTTCAATTATTGACTGATTCAATAGCACGATTAAAGAGATGATGTGGAAAGAGTTTAGTTGCCAATCGATGTAAATCAGTCAAATGAAAAGCAATTGGTGAGCGGTGTGTACAATAAAAAAATATTTATGGGCTCACGATTTCGTGTTGGTGATTTATGCGAATAAATAGATATAAGCATGTCTTTGAGAATGGCTACACACAAAACTGGACAACTTAGATTTCTAAAAAAACTCAAGTGAAAAATACCTACCCCACAACATATACATTGCAAGACTATGAGGGGAAGCCAATTAAAGGAGGCTTCTACGCCGAAGAGCTCCAAAACTCTCGATTTCTCCACACATATTTAGTTGAAAAAGTAATTCGCAAGAAGAAAGGTAAGGCGTTCGTAAAATAGCTGGGTTTCTCGAACAAACATAACGACTACACAGCAAAAGAAATACTGTAAAAGCTCTAAATAAACAAATTTGTGAAAGCATTTGCGATAATAAAAACAAAAAAAAAAACAAGTAAGAACGTTCTAGTCGAGTCTGCCCGACTACGAGATCCCCTGAACCAAGTCCGATTCGGTGTTTTAAACAATCTAGCTTACATCATTTATCTGTACATATTAGCCTCTGCGCGCACACACAAATATACATACACAAGCACGCTCGCCGCTTACTGCGTAGATGATTTAGCGGATGCGCTTGGCAGCATTATGAGAAATTGAGTGTTAAATAATGTCGGTTCTAGATCTACTTTCTTAATGAAATTTTTAGGACATAATATTGACATCTAAAGAAGTATATGTGCGAAATCCCAACTCCCTAGTATTTGAAATACTTTTTTTCCACTTATGGGGCTACTGGGGGGAGGTATCCAAAATTTTGAGTGTATAAGTGATGTTATTTTGACTTAAAAATAAACATATCGCTAGTTGTATAAGACTTATTATTAAATAAACAATCAGAAAAAACATTCATACTTAGGTCTTTTAGTATCGACTTTTTGATGCCCTTTGGTCTTTGTCTTTGTCTTTGACTTGGAACTTGCATCTCAAGCTTAAAAAAAACAACTGAACCAAAAGCTGCTGAAGTTAAACTGCTTAGACAGAACTCGGCTTTAAGCCTAAAAAACAAATTACTACTATACAAAACACTACTAAAACCGATTTGGACTTATGGTATACAACTATGGGGCACTACAGCTAAAAGCAACACACTTTTCATACAAAGATTTCAATCCAAATTTCTAAGAAGAATCGTGAACGCTCCGTGGTATGTTAAAAATGAAATAGTCCTCAGAGATTTGAAAATAGCAACAGTTACAGACGAAATTTCAAAATTTAGTACAAGACACTTAACAAGACTAGAAAACCACGAAAACAACTTAGTTTTTAACCTGTTGGACACCACTACACACGTACGAAGGCTGAAACGACTTCACCCTCTGGATCTTCCATTTAGAGCAATTTAATACATATGTATACACTCTTCAATAATCCACCACACTCTACCTTCATGAACAGTTCACACTGATACAAACCTCTCACTTCACAATTAATTCGCTTGATGTCTCTAAGACAGTTGCAAATAAAGACAACATAAAATAAAAAAATAATAAAAAAAAAAATATTTCCCTCTTATTCTTATCTTTCATCAATCCCAAGACTTTTTTATTGAATGCTTGGATATAATATTTTTATGCCAATTCTGGCTGATATTCTGATGTATCGAATCTCGTTTCAACATCATTATCTCGAATGGTATATATGAATGAGTCAGTATCTATATAAATTAATGAAAGTTTTTTCAAATGTTGGTAGCATATAGCTGTAGTGAAAATCGTATTTGCGTTTTCTTGTTTCCCATGAACATACTAACTTAACATTTTTTTCAAGCTTTTCAACTGTACATATTGAGGTGGGCTTCTGATTACTGGGGCAAAACGGTAAATCGTATATGTATATCATGTAGAGCAGCTGGATGCTCCAAATCTACTTCAAGAATATACCCATATTCAGATGTCTCAGTAATGTCAAAGACATTAAATATTCTAATCTCCTCATCACTCATCCAACTGAAGAATCCGTATAGGAGGTACTGAGACATAGCCCACCCATACAAATTATTGGCATCTAAATACAATGAACACTGTGATGGCTACGACTCATTATAGTCATTCATATACTTATGATTGGCTTTGTAATACCTTTGTGAACACTATACTAGACCACCTCGAATGCCTCCTTGAATAAATCTCTGCTTATCAATGTCTGTGAAAAGTTCCAGTTTTATGTCGGTCGACTTAAGCATGGCGTCCCATGATAAGTCAGACTGCCTGTCTGTCTATATAAATTTCGATACAGAAATGTAAAGTGTGTGCTGCTCCTCTAAAAGACCCATACAAATGACAATAGTCTCTAACTCTGTCTCCTAATAAAGGATTATTACAAAAATGATAATCAACTGCATCTGTAAAGATTTTCTCATCTGCCAGACTCATCACTAACTTGGGTCGAATGAGCATTTTAAATAATAGTCATAGGATAAAGGCATATATTCGTTTATATTAACTACATTCTTACTCACGCGTTCAGTAATGGTCTTCAGTATACATTCAAAATCTGCATACACAGCAAATGGCACTGTTATGCTATTTACGTAGTTAGTGAAGCTTAGAGATTGTGTACCTTCTGCTTGTAGAGCTGATAAAATTTCACTGCAATCTTTGGAATGTACGTTCTCACTTTTTGAATAGTTGAGATATACATCGCAGAAGTATAGTGTTGATGTGTGCGAAGTTAGCTGACTACGCACAAGTCTGTCAAAGATAAGAACGTATTTTTATTCATCTTTAAAATGCAAAACAGACACACACACATACTTTGTTAAGCTCTTATACGCTCTAACAACAGGAAAGGAAAGTTTTGCTTGGAATACTGAGCTCGAAAGTATTCGAAAGAAAGTCGTAAACATCCTTACAAATGAGCCGGTTCTAGTAACATTTGACCAACAACACCCTATAGAATTGCAATCTGATGCTAGCTCGATTGGATTTGAAGCTGTTGCCATGCTTTTACATCGTATCAACAACCAACTTCACGTTGTAGAATATTTCACTAAAACAACATCCGCCGCTGAATGTAGATATCACTCCTATGAGCTCGAAACTTTGGGACAGTATAGTATGGAAATGAATTTGTGATTTATACTGATTGCAATTCACTTAAATAGACCTAACTCCTAGAGTTCACCGTTGGTGGTGTTACTTACAATCCTTTAATTTTACTATACAATATAGAGAAGGGAAACGCATGGCAGATGTAAATTTTCTATCAAGAAACTTGAAAAGCGTATAAATATAGTAGAAATATCAAGTAATTGGAACTGAATTCCAACGAGTTACCAGACGATATAATTAAAACATACGATTTAAGAAAAGGGATGTTGTTTCGCAAAATACAGTAAATGGGTAAAACACGATGGTTACCATTCGTCCCCGAACTTTCAGATGGTCAGTGGTGAATCAGGTCCATGAGTCTATCATGCACCTATGATGGCAAAAGACCCTTGACAAGGTTCATCAGTACTACTGGTTTGACAAAATGAATAAATATGTCCGTAAATTTGTCAACAATTGTACAACCTGTAGAACAGGCAGGTCACATTCTACCAAAATTCAAGCAGAGCTACACCCTATGCCAAAGGTCAGTATTCCCTGGCACACCATCCACATAGACATAACTGGCAAATTAAGTGAGAAAAGTGATTTAAAAGAATATGTTATTGTCCGAATTGATGGCTTTTCAAAATTCGAACATCTATATCATACTCTCAAGATGTATACAGAAAACTGTATCAAGGCCATGAAGCTTTCAATTTCATTATTTGGTGTTCCAACGCGCATTATAACCAGTGTTGCCAACTTTTGTTGAGCAAAAAAAGCTAGATCAAGGAAAAATAGACCCAAAATAAAGCGAAGTTTTCGGAGAAAAAAGCTGGGAAAAAAGCTTAATTTTCGAAGCAAATTTTGTATGATTTGTAGGAGAATGTATTGAATTCCTCAATTTTTCTGCAAAATTTTTCTTAATAAAAAAAAATGTCTGCAATAATGCAGTCATATTAATTTGGCAACCTTTTTTTTTTGATAACCACAAAAATTTGTACTGAAATTTTCACCATTTTGTATTCAATTTTATAAGAAATCATGCAAATATTAAGTCAAATTAAAAACAGCTAAATCAGATTTTAGAAAGCTATATTTCGCGCTATCCGCTGTTCTGGAATTTTTCCCGCAATTCCACTTTCTAAAAAGCCCGATTTGACGGGAAAAAAGCTGATTTGGCAACAGTGATACACATGCACACATATACATACCATGCACACAGAAGCACGCTCGCCGATTACTGCGTAGTTGATTTGAATGTATGTGTGCCCACGTACAGGCTGCTGCCGCGCGCTTTTACAATTAATAACTTTAATAACTTCTGTATTACTTAACGAATTTGAATTTTCTGCATTGAATGCTATTAAAGATACGGTTTTCACTAAAAAATTTAAAAAAATTAAATTGTGGCCTTGATAATTTTTTTTTATAATAAATTTTTTTTTGTGAAATGTGGAGCTGGTATCCAAAATATGAAAAAATAGAAAATGTATTTTATGTACAAAAAGCTAAAAACAAACTTTGGCAGCTGTAGCTAAAAATATGTAAAAGATATGGTCAAAAAACTGAATCTTGATAACGTTTTAAATCGATATCATTGAAACGAATAAATTTATCGAATATCTAAAACAAACTCGATATGCGCGCTGTATACACAGACCATTATGCAAAATTTGAACTCTCTAGCTCTTATATGTTCTGAGATTGACGCGTTCATACATACGGATAGACGGACAGACGGACGGACAGACAGACGGACAGGGCCAAATCGACTCAGCTCGTCATCCTGATCAAGAATATATATACTTTATGGGGTCTGCCACGCCTCCTTCTGCCTGTTACATACTTTTTGCAAAACCATTATACCCTGATTTCCCATTTTCAATAGGTTCAGGGTATAAAAATCAATGGAACAACAAAAACTTCAAACACAAGTGACCGCAATTATAGCCATGAAATTTTTGAACTCGTTCATAATTGTATTGTATATTGCTGCCCAGATAACGTATGACTTCTATGGGCGTATATAAATTTCCAAAACTATCGAAATAATTCACTTCATTTTTAGCATACTTAGTATAAGCTACCCACTGTGTGCCACCTCCCGTTGATGAATCTAAATTTATAACTCCACATTCATTTCGCCATAGATCTTTACTCGGAGGTACGGAATCCCTCATAAATACACCCCTAAAGTGTGGTATGTGCTTATGAGCGAATTTCAAAATATCAATATTTGAGAGAGGCTTATTGGGTAGCTGCTTTAGAAGTTTTTTGACTGCGAGTGTGATGCTACAGAAGTAGTTATGCCATAGCCATTACGATGTGGTCGAAGGTAAAGTCCCTTTCCTATTGCAATGGCCTCCATCTTTCGATTGTGTCGCTTATTTTCCTCGAGTTGTTCTACAGTATTTTTGGCGCTTGATACTGCAATGATTTTGCAATACTCTCCACCAGACGCATGTCCTCCAAGTGCTTTTAATGCTGATAAAATGCCGATCAACGGTATGAAGCCTCCAATTTTGGGTACACTAATGACTCGAGGGACTATTATAGCACTCTTTTTAGTCTTAGAGCCAATTGGCTTGCTAATCGCTTTACACCCAATTTGATTTGCACTATCAATGTCGACAGGTTTCTTCATTTTTCCCGCTTTTTGAGCAACGTGCAGCATTATTTTTCTTTTTATTTTTCTTTCGTTTGATGGTGCTGTCGATGTTGTTGTTGTTGTTATTGCTGTTGTCAGTGTTGAATCCCATGCCAAAAAATCTTTTCACCTTCATTGTGTTTGTAACGAGCCAGGCGGCAGTCTTTTCCCCTGCACTACTATCTGTAGCTGTTGCTCGCTCCCACTCCTTTTCTGATAATTGTGCGTCCGCTATATGTCGCTTGTCAAGGTTTTTGTTTTGTGAGTAGGCGCTATCGTGGTCTCTATAGGCAGCATCGTCTCTATAGGCAGCATATATCACCTCGATCAAGGCGCTTCTTTAGTTTGGTGCCTGGCCTACAAAATTGATAGCCAGGTAAATGCAGCTCGATGGGTAAATTATTAATAAGACTATTCACTAGTAGAGGTGGTGACCTCTACAACGATAGGCATTCAGTTTACGACTGATTTTATTACAAAACTGCAGCAGCATATTTATTTAAAGCTCAGTCAACGAGATTGCATTGATAAATGCGCTAGTGATCCAGCAATCCAACACATTAAATATGCAGCGTGATAATGCAAACCTAATAATAGTATTTAAACAAGATAAAATGAATATGAAGCATATTTATCGGGATCATGTGGGAGTTGACATGATCTTCGATACATTCATGAAAATATGTCGATTGTGTTCGGAAAATAAATCTGGCTTTCTAACCATAAGCAATGATGGTGATCTAGCCAATGGACGATATAGGCAAGCCTTCAATAAATTTATTAACATCTAACGAGTCACATGTATGTATGTTCGACTTGGCAACACTGCTTGTCAAAGGTAGACGTGTGAAATTTTGCTGTGGAAAAATAAGAAAAATTTTAACTTTTCTTGTTTAATTTTCAATTTTAAGTGGCTAATCAGTCGCTTTGTGAACGTGATTCTGTTCGAACTTAACTGCTATTATTCGCAATCTCTACACTGCAGTTTCAAGCGCCCACAGTTCCCTCAGCAGGGAGCATGGAATTGGCAGCCGAAACCAGGCCCAAATGGCAAACTAGACCCCAGAGGAACTCTGACAGCAAGGAAGTAGCCAAGCAGGCGAAATTGGCCAAAATTCATGGCCAAAGTGATGGCGACAATGACTCCAGCTCCTCCAGCTCGGATCGGGAGATAAGGAGAAAGGTTCCCACCAGGAAAGCGGAGTTTCCCCCTACCTCCAAGGGAACTGCGGTAGTGAACAACGCCAACAAGTTCGATCAAACCTCCACACATTTTTATCCCAAACATAGGCGATATCCAAGGTCTGGTTTCTGACGTCGTACTTGGCAATCACAGATTTGAGTATAAGGCCGGTAAGGATGGCTGCGTCAGAATAATGGTAGAAGAAAAGGACAGCTTCACCCTGTTAAAGAAGTACTTTAACGAGAACAATATCTCATACCAAACTTTCCAGGCCAAAGATGAGCGCGCCTACAGGATCGTTGTGAAAGGCCTTCACCACTCCACTGACGTCACCGACATCAAGGCAGCTCTGGCTTCGTATGGGCATAGCGTTCGAGGCTACGAGGTTAAAAACGTCATTAGCCGCAGCAACAAGAAGCCGATGTCTATGTTCTTCGTGAACTTGGAGCCTTCCAGCAACAACAAGGATGTGTAAAATATTAAACGATTGTGCCAATGCGTGATCTCAATAGAGCCCCCTCGCAAAACCAAGGACGTGCTACAATGCTTCCGATGCCAGGGTTTTGGGCACTCCCAGAAGTACTGCAGACTCCCCCCAAAGTGCGTCAAATGCGGACGACCATTTCTCAACTGAATGCACCAAGTCTAAGGAGGAGCCTGCCTGCTGCGCCCTCTGCAACGGAAGTCATGCTGCATCTTACAAGGGATGCAAAGTCTACCAGAAGGCCAAGGAGACTCACTTGCCTAAACCAAGGTCAACTCCACCCACCGCCAGCCGCCCTTTACCCACGGTGGTGCCAGGCTTATCCTACGCCAGCACTCTTCGTGGTCCCCAACCACCACCACTGCACCAGTACGACACGCCCGCACACAGTCAAGTTAACTCCAGAATGGACCGCATGGAGGCCTTAATGGAGAAAAAGCTCGACCAGGTTGCGGCAATGGCGCAATTGTTCACGTCACTCTTGGCGCAACAGTGCAAGTGAATCTCCACATAGTCATGTGGAACGCGAACGGTCTGTGCAAGAGCAGGCCAGAGGTCGAACAGTTCATTAAAACGAACAAGGTCGACATTCTCCTCATCTCGGAAACCCACTTTACCTCAAAATCAGCGGCTATGATGTTATCGCTGCCAATCACCCCAATGGTACTGCGCGCGGAGGAGCGGCAGTCATCATCAAAAGCGGACTTAAATACATTGAGCTTCCGGCACACCAGGAACCTTGGGGTCAGTGCGCCATAGTCAGAGTCACTAGCTTGACTGGTGATATCACAGTTGCGGCTGTCTGCTGCCCTCCCAGGCACACAATAGGACAAGGCCTCTTTGAGGAACTCTTGGACAGTCTAGGCACGCGCTTCATCGCCGGAGGAGACTTTAATGCCAAACACACATGGTGGGGTTCGCGAATCATTAACCCCAGAGGTAGAATGCTCTACAAGTGCCTAACTGAAAGTGGAATAGATCATCACTCTGACGGCGAACCCACATACTGGCCTACGGACACCGCCGAAATTATCCTCATCCAAAAGCCTGGAAAACCTGCTGCCAATCTCGCCTCATATCGCCCGATAAGTTTATTGGCGGCACTCTCCAAAATAGTCGAGAGACTACTTTTGCGCAGAGTCCGAGCATTACTGGAGGAGGCCGGTTCGATCCCTTGTCACCAGTTTGGCTTTAGGGAATGTCATGAATGTCACCAGAGCAATGCCATAGGATTGTGGAGAAGAAGGAGAAGAAGTACTGTTCAGCAGTGTTCTTTCATAGAGTTTGGCACATAGGACTCCTTTACAAGATCAAAAACACACTACCTGCTCCCTACTACAACCTGCTCAAATCCTATATCACGGGCAGAAACTTCTACGTCAAGTGCAGCGAGGATTGTTCCCCCATTATGGAAGTTAGAGCTGGAGTACCGCAGGGAAGTGTACTTGGTCCAGTACTGTACACTCTATACACCGCTGACATGCCTGTCTCTCCGGACCCCAGACTGCTAACAGCCACCTACGCTTCGACACCGCATTCCAGGCAAATGATGTCTCGGCTCAAACAGCCTCTGAACTAATACAACTGCAGCTGAACTCCTTAAACTCATGGCTTAAGAGGTGGAATATCATGGTTAACTCGGAAAAATCTACGCATACAACTTTCGCTCTAAGAAGAGGACTCTGCCCACCAGTGCACTTGAACGGCTCAGCCATCCCCAGCAGCGTCACAGCCAAATATTTGGGACTGACGCTGGATAGAAGACTCACCTGGAGACCCCACTTAGACATCAAAAGAAAACAGCTTGACAATAAACTAAAGAAGCATCTATGGATATTGGGTAGGACATCTACAATGAAGCTACGTGTCAAGCTGCTGGTCTACAAAGTAATTTTTAAACCCATCTGGACCTATGGTATATCCCTCTGGGGCACCGCTAGCTATAGTAACCGCAACATTATCCAAAAGTTGCAGAGCAAAGCTCTTAGAACAATATCCAATGCTCACATCTAACACACAAACAAGGATATCCACAACGAGTTAGCGATACCTTGGGTACACGACGAGATTGCCAGGCTTAGTAAAGCCTATTTCGATAGACTGGATAGGCACGTCAACCCCCTCGCTATCAACCTACTTGACAAAAGCTCCACCACCCGCCGACTAGGTAGACAGCACCCGCTGGACCTGCCTCTCTGCAGGAACTAAGTTCCTGCTTTCCTTCTCTATTACCCCCTTTTCCCACCTTTCCCAAACACACAACCAAGCTATAAATGATTCACCTTATAAATGATTCTCTTTACTATGCTAAAGTATTTGTAATGTTAACTTGCGGATTGTTCAATAGGACAGATTGCAAATATAAATTGAGAAAAAAAAAAAAAAATCTAACGAGTAAAGTATAAAATCGTTGAGTTAGTCAAATGTTTTATTAACTCTTCAATTGATTTTCGAAATGTCAACAACAATTTTCATTTAGCTTTTTGAAAATAAAATACATTTTCTATTTTTTTATATATTGGATACCGGCTCCACATTTTACAAAATCAATTTAAAACAAAAAAACAATGAAAGAAACAATTTAATCTTTTTAAATTTTTTAAGTAAAGCCGTAATATTAGTAAAATTATAGAACTTAACGTAGAAAATTTTATTTAAATCCGTTAAGTAACATAGAAGTTATTAAGCAAAATATTTTGTCAATCGGCAAAAGCACGCAGCATCGAGCGTCAATACGTGTGCAGTGCACACTGTGTACACAGTCTACACGTGGGCACACATACATTCAAATGTATGCATTATTCTTTGAATTTTATTTGTTAAATCGCAATTTCAGTTTCATTGTAATTCTCGCCGCTACTACTTTAGTGGCGTCTTTGTCACAGAGAACCTTATGAAGAGTGTGGTGTTATGGTTAGAGATGGCGGCTTGGAAGCGAGGAGTCGCAGGTTCAATTCTCGCTGCTGTCAACATTTTTTGTTCAAAAACAAACTTTTATACTCTGAACCCATTGAAAATGGGATTTCAGGGTATAATGGTTTTGTGACAATGTATGTAACAGGCAGAAGGAGGCGTGGCAGACCCCATAAAGTATATATATTCTTGATCAGGACGGCGAGCTGACTCGATCTAGACATGTCCGTCTGTCCGTCCGTATGAACGCAGTTATCTCGTAAGCCACAAAAGCTAGATATTTGAGATTTTAGATATATATTCTGGTAAACCATACGCAGTACAAGTTTATTTAATTTTTTTTTCGATAACTCATCCTATTTCCTTATTATCGATAACAATCGATATTTTGACTTTGTTTTTAAGCTATAACTTAAAGACCATAATAACTAAAGATACCAAATTGACTATGTAGGTCTCTGTGAAGCAAATACAAATAATAAATTTTAATTTTGGATACCTCCTCCCATTAGCCCCATAAGTGGAAAAAACGTATTTCAAAGACTAGGGAGTTGTGATTTCGCATATAGACACCTTTAGATGTCAATATTCTGTTCTGGAAATTTCATTAAGAAAGTAGATCTAGAACCGATGTTATTTAACACTCAATTTGTCATAATGCTGCCAAGCGCAGCCACTAAATCATCTACGCAGTAAGCGGCGCGCGTGCTTGTGTATGTATATGTAACAGATAGTAACATGTACAGATAAAATATGTAAGCTAGATTGTTTAAAACACCGCTTCGGACTTGGTTCATTGGATCTCGTAGTCGGGCAGACCCGACTAGAACGTTCTTACTTGTTAGTAATGATCTACCAATATTCTTCAATAAAGAGCGTTCGATTGGCCAATTGCTTGGCTACAGTAGTAGTCAAGTTCTATTTGCGGGTACTAGTTACAGCTCCACTTTGCCAATGATCATTTTAAAGGTGAATGCCATCCGTTTGAAGTGCAAGATTATTACTGGAGCATATGTAAATAACACCTTGTCTCATACACTTCATGAGTTTACACTCAACGTTTCGCCAGGATATAAGATGACTAAAATTCCTCATTACCTAATTTATTTACCCGTAAATACTCGAGATCCACATACTAAGGGTAGAGGTAGGTAGGGCATTTGAGGTTGCGACAATGATAATTTATAACAAAAACGCTTGGAATTCAATAAAAGCAGACAGATCGATCAGAAGCGCTGCAGTGAGCAGATCATCATCATCATCATCATTATCCGTTAGGAGAGTACTTACAGCTGCGAATAAAGCGTTTTTAAGATCCTTAGGTCTTAAACTTCGGAAGTGAACATTATGGAGAGCAATATCTTAAATGTACGTGAGAGGCCTCTCGTCGATGATATCATAACTAACAATCCTTCGATTCTAATGATGAAATTCGAATTACCTTACAAAACCAAGATCTATATGTATTACTCCATGATAGCTTCCTTAATATTGAGGGCTCAATTAGTCTGTCCGACAATAGGGCGACATCTGCAGGTGTACTTAAAAATAATTGTATGGCATATTTATTTGATGAAATACGGTATGAGCTCAATGGAATTGAAATTGATCGCACACGATTCGTTGGTGTGACTTCAACATTAAAAAGAATAAGAATAGAAGAAATAGAATAAGAGTAATATGCTTCAAAATGCCGGTTGGTTTAATCAGAAGATCTACCATACCACATACCACATAAATTACTACTACGGGGCTTCGCTGAAGACTTTAACAGGGTCATACTCAATTGTAAGCATGAGTTAATTCTAATTCTGAGTAAAAATATGAGGAGTGATTTCGAACATAAAGTCGGCAGCACCGATTTTAAAATTTTAATATAATATTATATTTTCAAGATAACATGGAAAGTTCCGCATATAACATTATGCTATCAGACAAAGCTTAAAATATGTAATATTATTAAAAGTGGCAGCTCACTGCCAATGGCATTCCGTAGTTGGGACTGCTACATGAATCCATCGCTTATTGATGGATCACAACACACTTGAAATGTAAAGCTGGCAGCCAATAGAGAGCTGCCATGTTTCGCATTTATTTCTCAGGGTTCAATAATAGCGAACAATCTACCAATTTAAAGGTGCAGTTAAACTCTGAGTTTCATTCATACGATGACGCAAAATTTAAAGAAAGCTATTGCATGAGAGAGCCTTAGACACTTTTAGCCCAAAGAATTCAAGGAAACGGCACCCATTGTAGTTATCGACTTATCACACCAGCAGGAAAGCGTCAAAAGTGGCCCCATCGGCGTACGTATTTCCATCGACTTATCAGTTGGTACAAGTCCACCGAATACTGAAGCCTATTGCGTACTTATCCACGACCGCTTAATTGAGTACAATCCGCTTGACGGTACTGTGCTGCGAGCTCAGTAGCTATATCAAAAACTACAATATCAAATGTTTTAGAAATAATTCATCGGTATAGGTCATGATTGAACAAAATAAGTTTATGTTCATTACAATTTTTTAAAAAGTAAAATACATTGTTTTAATTATCATCAGTATTATTACTTTGTAGACAATTGATGTACTCGAAAATTCCCAATTTGCTTCTGAATATGTATTCCCTAGTGACTGATGGTCTGAATTAAACGAAAATGCATTTGGCTCATATGTAAAATTAATCTAAATGATCAATCAACATTTTCTTTTTTGCATAATTGCAAATTAAAATCAACAAGTAAGAACGTTGCAGTCGGGCGCCACCGACTGCGTCAGACTCTGTTCCTGTTAAAGGTGTGTAGGCTCAATAAATATGTAGACCGTCCGTCCGTCTTTCCGTATGTTTGAATGCGAGATTATTGAGATTCCTTTTTTGAGCATGTCTTTTACATCAATTTAGCTACAGTCATAAAATTTTACATATAGCTTTTTTAAAATAAAATACTATTTTGGTTTTTATTATGTATTTTGGATACTGGCTCCACATTTCACAAAAAAACTTTTTAATAACACAATTAATAACACAACACCACGGCGTCTCTTGCGCCACATTGAGTTTGGTGTGTTGATTTGGTTAAACAGACTTGCCCCAGTTAGGTCAACTAGAATTTGTTTTAATAAATATAAGGATTTATGCTGAAAATTTTATCAAATCCATTAAATAACATAGAAGTTATAAAAAAAAAACATTTTATTAAATGATAATATCACGCGTCAGCGCTGGGAATCGAACCTGGGTCACGCGCTTCGCATGCCACCACTCTACCCACAACACCACGGCGTCTCTTGCGTGGCTATGTGCCAAACTGAGTTTGGAAGTGTTTTGATTTGGTTAAACAGACTTGCGTTGTGGTAGCGAAGACCCTGCTTCAATCCCCAGTTAGGTCAACTAGAATTTGTTTTACGGAGGCTTACATTATGATTATTATTATTTTTTTTTTTTCGTAAATTTTAATTTCATGAACAGTAACCCACATGTCAAATTTGGATGCTCTACGTCTAAGACTGTAGGAGATACAGTTTTACCCTATTTGCCACGCCCCAAATGGGCGTAGCTATATATAACATACATTTTTGGGTAGAGGTAGGATACTAGTATATATATTCCAAGTCCCAACTCTCTGACGGAAATATTGCCGAAATTATCACGGTTTTAGTAAAAGATATAGTAATTCCCGATTTGCCACGCCCCCAGAAGACGTGGATACATAACTTTTGACTTATCTTAAGAGGAGGTCAACAGTATCCCACATGCAAAATTTGGACGCTCTAGCTCCAAAACTGTAGGAGATACAGTTTTATCCGATTTGCCACGCCCTTAATGGGCGTAAATATCTATAATATATATTTTTGATTCCGAGTGATCTACTTGCACATGTATTCCAAATTTCAAGTCTCTAGCTCTTAATATGCTCAAAATATTATAAGATTTATACAAATCGCTATATATATATTACCGATTTGGTCCGCCCCCAGGAGGCGTGGGTATATAACTTTTTGATCTAACTTAAGGGAAGGTCAACAGTAACCCACATGCCAAATTTGGATGCTCTAGCTTCAAAGCTGTAGAAGATATAGTTTTATCCGATTTGCCACGCCCACAATGGGCGTAGATATATAATCTATATCTTAAAACGTCCGCGTGGTGTACACGAATATACATTCTAAATCCCATTTCTTAGACTGCAATATTGACTAAAATAACAGCGTTTTAGTCTTAATAGATATAGCATTTCCCGATTTGCCACGCCCCCAGTGGGCGTATCGGAAAAATACTCTAACTTGATCTGACGCGGATACACACGAGCATATATTCCAAATTACAAGTCTCTAGCTTCTATAGTGTCCAAATGCTGCGCGTTCATACAGACAGACGGACAGACAGCAAGACGGACATTGCACAAATCCAATAGACTCTTTTTCCCTTTGGGAACAGAGTCTAATAAAATCAATAATTTCCTTTAAGTCCTCATTGGGTAAAGCATGGAAATAAGCAGGAAGATAAAATAAATCTTCGAAAGCCGAGAACTCTATACAGCTTTTCGAAGACTAGCTCATGCTCACTTATTACGGGCTTTTGTCTCAAAGTGTTAAACCTGGTCATTAACACTTCCCTTCTTTCCTGTCTACGATCTCTCTACCTGCACCGAACCACACTCGACGACAGCGGTGCAACTCTGTTGTCGCGCTATAACGGACTTCTTAAAGCGAAAAAATTGCAAATGACCTATCACAGCACAATTAGCGGCTGATGCAACATTACTTATATGATGAAATAATGATTCTGGTGAAATACCCAAAGCAGAATACCCATACACTTACACATACAGTACGCAGCAACACGCGCATACATACATTTACACGTCCTCGTGTACTCAACAATTTTTTCATAAAACTTTTAACATTAATTCTTAATATTACCATAATCATATTTCGATATTTCACTTATTCAACTTCCAAAATTTAAATAATCTTTTGTCAAATAATTTTTCATTTCTTATGACCAAAATTTCAAACTTAATTCATTATTTCAATCATCATCTCACTTGGACTGATTAACCTCGCCTCACTTGGACGGATAACCATTGTCTCACTTGGACGGATAAACTTCGTATCACTTGGACGGATAATCTTGAGGAACACTTCCTTCTGGAAATTTTCTAATATCTTCATAACAATATTTTTATATTCGCTTGATTGATAACGGACGCAATCAGTATCTTTCACCATCTAAAACCTCTTTTATCAAAAATGGTCACTTAAATTTTGGGTCTAGTTCAGTTTGGTGTCTCTCCTCGTTTTTAAGAAGTACATAATCACCAACTGATTTCACATTTCATCATCTTATGCGCCACACGCCATGATCAAAACATTTGTTTTTGCACTTGTGATTGCATTATGAACAATTTTTACAACTTTTCGTATCATCCCTTCTGGCATCCATACTGTCTCTTTCAAAAGTTTGTTTTTCAATCATTTGATTACTGTCTCTTTCAACAGCTTTTTTTTCAATATCATTCATATTCTCATCACAACTTTCAAATTCAACTGCGGTTATTAGATTTTTGAGCGTACTCATTACGCGCTCAACTTGTCCATTAGCACGACTTGCCCCAGTCGCCATTGAATGAAGTTTTATATTGTTTGAACAACAAAATTCTAAGAACTGTGTGCTTGAAAAACATCTACCCTGGTCAGTTATAATGCACGTTGGAACACCAAATAATGAAATTGAAACCTTCATGGCCTTGATACAGTTTTCTGTATACATCTTGAGAGTATGATATAGATGTTCGAATTTTGAAAAGCCATCAATTCGGACAATAACATATTCTTTTAAATCACTTTTCTCACTTAATTTGCCAGTTATGTCCACGTGGATGGTGTGCCAGGGAATACTGACCTTTGGCATAGGGTGTAGCTCTGCTTGAATTTTGCCAGAATGTGACCTGCCTGTTCTACAGGTTGTACAATTGTTGACAAATTTACGGACATATTTATTCATTTTGTCAAACCAGTAGTATTGATGAACCTTGTCAAGGGTCTTTTGCCATCATAGGTGCATGATAGACTCATGGACCTGATTCACCACTGACCATCTGAAAGTTCGGGGCACGAATGGTAACCATCGTGTTTTACCCATTTACTGTATTTTGCGAAACAACATCCCTTTTCTTAAATCGTATGTTTTAATTATATCGTCTGGTAACTCGTTGGAATTCAGTTCCAATTACTTGATATTTCTACTATATTTATACGCTTTTCAGGTATTTTATCCAAAATTAACTGTGGAGTTGAATGAACTGAGTTTCTTATAGAAAATTTACATCTGCCATGCGTTTCCCTTCTCTATATTGTATAGTAAAATTAAAGGATTGTAAGTAACACCACCAACGGTGAACTCTAGGAGTTAGGTCTATTTTAGTGAGTTGCAATCAGTATAAATCACAAATTCATTTCCATAAAATAGTGACGAAAATGCTTGACGGTTGCAAATACTGCCAAAGTTTCGAGCTCATAGGAGTGATATCTACATTCAGCGGCGGATGTTGTTTTAGTGAAATATTCTACAACGTGAAGTTGGTTGTTGGTACGATGTTAAAGCATGGCAACAGCTTCAAATCCAATCGAGCTAGCATCAGATTGCAATTCTATAGGGTGTTGTTGGTCAAATGTTACTAGAACCGGCTCATTTGTAAGGATGCTTACGATTTTCTTTCGAACACTTTCGAGCTCAGTATTCTAAGCAAAACTTTCCTTTCCTGTTGTTAGAGCGTATAAGAGCTTAACAAAGTATGTGTGTGTGTGTGTTTTGCATTTTAAAGATGAATAAAAATACGTTCTTATCTTTGACAGACTTGTGCGTAGTCAGCTAACTTCGCATACATCAACACTATACTTCTGCGATGTATGTCTCAACTATTCAAAAGTGAGAACGTACATTCCAAAGATTGCAGTGAAATTTTATCAGCTCTACCAGCAGAAGGTACACAATCTCTGAGCTTCACTAACTACGTAAATAGCATAACAGTGCCATTTGCTGTGTATGCAGATTTTGATGTATCCTGAAGACCATTAATGAATGCGTGAGTAAGAATGTAGTTAATATAAACGAATATATGCCTTTATCCTATGACTATTATTTAAAATGCTTATTCGATCCAAGTTAGTGATGAGTCCGGCAGATGAGAAAATCTTTACAGATGCAGTTGATTATCATATTTGTAATAAGCCTTTATTAGGCGACAGAGTTAGAGACCATTGTCATTTGAATGGGTCTTTTAGAGGAGCAGCACACACTTTACATTTCTGTATCAAAATTTATATAGACAGGCAGGCGGATAGACAGGCAGTCTGACTTATCATGGGACGCCATGCTTAAGTCGACCGACATAAAACTGGAACTTTTCACAGACATTGATAAGCAGAGATTTATTCAAGGAGGCATTCGAGGTGGTCTAGTATAGTGTTCACAAAGGTATTCCAAAGCCAATCATAAGTATATGAATGACTATAAAGAGTCGTAGCCATCACAGTGTTCATTGTATTTAGATGCCAATAATTTGTATGGGGGGTCAGTACCTCCTATACGGATTCTTCAGTTGGATGAGTGATGAGGAGATTAGAATATTTAATGTCTTTGACATTACTGAGAGATCTGAATATGGGTATATTCTTGAAGTAGATTTGGAGCATCCAGCTGCTCTACATGATATACATATACGATTTACCGTTTTGCCCCAGTAATCAGAAGCCCACCTCAATATGTACAGTTGAAAAGCTTGAAAAAAATGTTAAGTTAGTATGTTCATGGGAAACAAGAAAACGCAAATACGATTTTCACTACAGCTATATGGTACCAACATTTGAAAAAAACTTTCATTAAATTATATAGATACTGACTCATTCATATATACCATTCGAGATAATGATGTTGAAACGAGATTCGATACATCAGAATGGCATAAAAATATTATATCCAAGCATTCAATAAAAAAGTCTTGGGATTGATGAAAGATAAGAATAAGAGGGAAATATTTTTTTTTTTTTTTTTTTTTTATTTTATGTTGTCTTTATTTGCAACTGTCTTAGAGACATCAAGCGAATTAATTGTGAAGTGAGAGGTTTGTATCAGTGTGAACTGTTCATGAAGGTAGAGTGTGGTGGATTATTGAAGAGTGTATACATATGTATTAAATTGCTCTAAATGGAAGATCCAAAAGGGTGAAGTCGTTTCAGCCTTCGTACGTGTGTAGTGGTGTCCAACAGGTTAAAAACTAAGTTGTTTTCGTGGTTTTCTAGTCTTGTTAAGTGTCTTGTACTAAATTCTGAAATTTCGTCTGTAACTGTTGCTATTTTTAAATCTCTGTGGACTATTTCATTTTTAACATACCACGGAGCGTTCACGATTCTTCTTAGAAATTTGGATTGAAATCTTTGTATGAAAAGTGTGTTGCTTTTAGCTGTAGTGCCCCATAGTTGTATACCATAAGTCCAAATCGGTTTTAGTAGTGTTTTGTATAGTAGTAATTTGTTTTTTTTAGGCTTGAAGCCGAGTTCTGTCTAAGCATCCAGTTTAACTTCAGCAGCTTTTGGTTCAGTTGTTTTCTTTTAAGCTTGAGATGCAAGTTCCAAGTCAGTCTACTGTCTAAATTTAGGTCCAGGTATTTGGCTGAGCTATTCATAGGGATGTTTAGACCATTGAATTGAACCTGTGGACAACTTTCACGCCTGAGAGTAAAAAGTTACGTGTGTTGATTTTTCATGGTTAATACCAATATTCCAACGTTTAAGCCATGGTTCCATAATATTTAATTGGTTTTGCAGTATGCTTGAGGCACAGGTATAGTCTGTGTCAGAGGCAAGAAGAGCAGTGTCATCAGGATATGTGGCTATCATTAGTCTATCATCAATTATTTTTGGAAGGTCAGCAGTGTAAAGTGTGTAGAGGATAGGTCCCAATACACTTCCTTGAAGTACTCCAGCCTTTATAATTTTTATCTCAGAGTCCACACCTTCACATGTTACAAAAAATGTTCTGTTGTCCAAGTAGGATTTTAAAATTAGAAAGTATGGAGTTGGGAGCACTTTTTTAAGTTTATAAAAGCAATCCTGTGTGCCATCCTTTATCAAATGCTTGCCGCACATCAATGAAAGCAGCCGAGCAGTATGAGGAGAGTATGCCGTGAGATCTTCTGAACCCAAATTGATGATCTGGAATAAGGTTACCGTCGTCCAACAAGGGGACCAATCTTTTCAGGAAAATTTTTTCAAATATTTTTGAAAATATGGTCAATAGGCTAATTGGCCGATATGAAAGAGGGAAATAATGAAATAATTTATTGGCTTATGCCCTAAAATGTACTCACTGCGTCTAGAAGACGGTGGGTGTATTAAAGAGCCAAAGGGCATCAAAAGGTCGATACTAAAAAAGAGACCTAAGTATGAATGTTTTTTCTGATTGTTTATTTAATAATAAGTCTTATACAATTAGCGATATGTTTATTTTTAAGTCAAAATAACATCACTTATACACTCAAAATTTTGGATACCTCCCCCCAGTAGCCCCATAAGTGGAAAAAAAGTATTTCAAATATTAGGGAGTTGGGATTTCGCACATATACTTCTTTAGATGTCAATATTATGTCCTGAAAATTTCATAAGGAAAGTAGATCTAGAACCGACATCATTTAACACTCAATTTCTCATAATGCTGCCAGGCCTCCGCTAAGTCATCTACACAGTAAGCGGCGAGGGGGGAGGGAGAAGGGGGAAAAAGGAAAGAAGAAGAAAAAAAGGGAAAAAGGGAAGAGGGAAGGGAGAAGGGAGGGAGAAAGAAAGCGTGCTTGTGTATGTATATGTGTGTGTGCGCGCAGAGGCTAATATGTACAGATAAATGACGTAAGCTAGATTGTTTAAAACACCGCCTCGGACTTGGTTCAGGGGATCTCGTAGTCGGGCAGACTCGACTAGAACGTTCTTACTTGTTTTTTTTTTGTTTTTATTATCGCAAATGCTTGGTCAAATTTGTTTATTTAGAGCTTTTACAGTATTTCATTTGCTGTGTAGTCGTTATGTTTGTTCGAGAAACCCAGCTATTTTACGAACGCCTTACCTTTTCTTCTTGCGAATTACTTTTTCAACTAAATATGTGTGGAGAAATCGAGAGTTTTGAAGCTCTTCGGCGTAGAAGCCTCCTTTAATTGGCTTCCCCTCATAGTCTTGCAATGTATATGTTGTGGGGTAGGTATTTTTCACTTGAGTTATTTTAGAAATCTAAGTTGTCCAGTTTTGTGTGTAGCACTTCTCAAAGACATGCTTATATCTATTTATTCGCATAAATCACCAACACGAAATCGTGAGCCCATAAATATTTTTTTATTGTACACACCGCTAACCAATTCCTTTTCATTTGACTGATTTACATCGATTGGCAACTAAACTCTTTCCACATCATCTCCTTAATCGTGCTATTGAATCATTCAATAATTGAAGCTTTCAAGCTGCTATTTGTTGTATAGTGATTAATATTAAATTGAGTCAGTAATTACTTAACTGATCTGTTGAAAAACTCTTTACCATCATCAGTTTGGAAATTCATAGGTATTCGTCCAAATTTAAATATAATCAACATTGCCTTAGCAAAGTCCTCTGCATTTTTTTTTTAAGTGCTACACCCCATCCATAGTTAGAGAATGTGTCAATTACTGTCAGTAGAAATCGATG
>JAWNOY010000385.1:0-12646 GCA_035045545.1 Drosophila gaucha
TGGTAAAATAGTTCCGTGTTGGTCTTTATTTATGTACCCTGGTTGGTTGAGGCTGCTGATCGAAAATTTTCATTATCGTTAATGTTATGCAACTCTCCTTGATTACTAGTTTGTTTAGTAATACCCCTTGAATTTGCTGAATTGTAAGATTGTTTGAAATAATTCGTGGTCCTAGTCTGTCCACTATAGTTTCCTCTTGCTCCACGTCCTGCCTGTCCACCTTGTTGTGTGCTACTGTTATTGTTTTGATATTGTCCATTGTTGCTATTGTTTGTGTTTCTTTCTTTCGAGCGACTTCTTTCCCTGTTTTGTTCGTGTTGATATCCCCTTTGCTCAGAAGTTTTGTTATTATTATCAGGTCTGTTAGTTTGCCCGTATACTTCGTTCAATCGCCTAGCCTGTCTTTGATTGTTATAAATTCGTTTTTCGGAAATAGCCATTTCATATGCAGTGATAATATTTGTTGGTTCTTTGTTTCTGACTAATGTACCTAACATTCCACGTAATCCTTTTAAAAATGTCTCTAGACACGGTTTCTTGAACAGTTCTCTTTTCGTCTCTATTATAGTCTGATTAGTTTAATTTTCTTGTACTACATTTAATAGAGCTCTTTGTATGCAGGTAACTCTTTCATAGAAAATCTCTACTGGTAAATTTTGGAGCGTTAAAATGCCCAAATCAGTAATCAGATTAGATTCGTCCCAGTTTAATCTAACACCTGCCTGACGTAATACTTGCTGTGCTTTACCCTTAATTTTGTTGCGTATCGCTCTTAGTACAATTAACCCAGTTGGTGTTTGATCTGCACCTCTTATTAGCATTAAAATTTCTTTCACATTTGCGATAAAATCTCCTAATCCTTCATCATCTCCCTCATATATTGGAATGGTTGCGATAAGGTCAAAAACCTTGAAACCTCCAATATTGTCCAATACAATTGTGTATGTGTGTTGTCTATATGTAGTGTTCTTAATACTATAGTAATAATTATAATTTAATCGTTGGAGAATTGTTGCTGATGTTGATCCTTGTGTAGTGAGGATGAAGTGTGAGTTAGTGTTTGCAAAATTCCTAATGTTAATGTCTTGTTTATTCATAGATATAAATATTTGAACTGTGTTTTTTTTTATTGTTTTTGTTTATTATTATTTTTTATAATGTATATGTATATAAATAATTTTTTATTATTTATTCATTTTTATTATATATTTATGCAGTGATCCTGCCTAAAGGCGGACAGACATCAACTATAAACTGTATATCATATATTTGCATATAGCTATTTGTATTACAATTTTAATTAAAAATTTTTTTTTGCACGATTTGTAAATTTAGTGCAATGCATATAAATTTTATTTATTTCATCTTGTATGTTGCCCTACATTTGCATATCGCATATCAATCTGTCCAATACAGTAGGTTCAATCATTAGGTGTACAAACTTGTATCACTATATGATCGCTAGCGCGATCCGCAGATAGCAATGCAACGAATGTATATATTGTATATAAATTTTATTTATTTCTTCTGTGTGTTGCACTTTATTTGCATATCTCTTTTCGCTCTGTCCAATACAGTAGGTTCAATCATTATGTGTACAAATTTGTATCACCATATGATCTCTAGCGCGATCCGCAGATAGCAATGCAACGAATGTATATATTGTATATAAATTTTATTTATTTCTTCTGTGTGTTGCACTTTATTTGCATATCTCTTTTCGCTCTGTCCAATACAGTAGGTTCAATCAAATTTGTATCACTATATGGTCTCTAGCGCGATCCGCAGATAGCAATGCAACGAATGTATATATTGTATATAAATTTTATTTATTTCTTCCGTGTGTTGCACTTTAATTGCATATCGCATTTCACTCTGTCCAATACAGTAGGTTCAATCATTATGTGTACAAATTTGTATCACTATATGATCTCTAGCGCGATCCGCAGTCAGCAATGCAATGAATGCATATATTGTATATAAATTTTATTTATTTCTTCTGTGTGTTGCACTTTATTTGCATATCGCATTTCACTCTGTCCAATACAGTAGGTTCAATCAAATTTGTATCACTATATGATCTCTAGAGCGATCTGCAGATAGCAATGCAACGAATGTATATATTGTATATAAATTTTATCATTTCTTCTGGATGTTTTCCATATTATTTTTATACCCTTGGAAAAAGGGTATATTAATTTTGGTCAGAAGTTTGCAACGCAGAAGGAAGCATCTCAGACCATATAAAGTATATATATTCTTGATCAGCAAGACTAGCTGAGTTGATATAGCCATGTCCGTCTGTCCGTCTGTCTGTCTGTCTGTCTGTCTGGATCAACGCAATCTCCTCCGAAACTATAAGAGCTACAGAGCTGAAATTTTGCACATAGGCTGGAATATGCTGCAGACATTGTATATCTCGGAATCATCCGGATCGGATGACTATATCCTATAGCTCCCATAGGACAGATTGGTTTTACGAAATGTTTTAGTGGGATTACTTCGACGTTATTAAAGTCAGAGACTTGAAATTTGGAATATATACTCCTGAGATGCACCCAAATACAAAAAGATATAGATGATATAGCTACGCCTTTTGGGGGCGTGGTAAATCGAATAAAACTATATCTTCTACAGTTTTGAAGCTAGAGCATCCAACATTGGAAAGTAATATGCTTTTGGCCTCCCTATCAGATTGATCAAAAAATTATATATCCAAGCCTACTTGGGGCGTGGCAAATAGGGAAAGTCTATATGGTGCTTAACATAAATCTTCCTATATTTTGGATGCCGTTAAAGCCAGAGATTTGAAACTTAAAACATATATTTGTATCAACCACCCCTAGAAAAGAAGATAAAGAATATATATCTACGACCATTAGGGGCGTGGCAAATCAGAAAAAACTATCTATATCCTTTGCAATTGCAAGGGTATTACCAAACTTCGGCATGGCCTGAAGTTAGCCCATCCGTCTAGTTTTTATTTCAATTTAATTTTTAGTATGTTTTTGTATTTCGTTTTTTTTTTTATTTAATTTTGTATTTTTTGTGTTTCGTAATTTGTTTTCTCTTTCTTTTTTTTTTTTTTAAAAAAAATTTAATTTAATTTTTGTGTGTTTAAACTTCATTCTCACTTCACTTAGGAAAAACTTACATAATGAAACAAATAATTTTCCACATCCTTGGGTGTCAGGTTCCTTCAAAGGCTCTTCTTCTTGTCCCTCGAAGTTGCGGCTGCGCCAGTTACAAGTCGGTAGCTCTTTTGGAGATGGTGTTGGTGGTGGTGTTGGTATGTGGAGATTTGTGATTTTTTTATTAAGAACAAATATTCGTCTGGTCTGTTTGACTCTCAATATGAATCTGATTTTATTCTGCCAAGTGGCATTCGAAACTAGCCTAATACAATATATATATAAGTAAAATGTCAAGTGACGGTTGCCAAGCCCTTTGTTGCTGATCTAGCAGTTCTCCCGTTGCTGCTTATGTTTAGGTTCTGCATCCTGTCCAAGTGCTGACGCTGCTCGATGGATACAAAGTGTTACAATGTACTCTGCGTCTGCGTGGGGTCATGTATTATTGGTCGGTATATATATATATATATGTATATATATATAGATATATGTATATAGTCCATGTGTACAATGTAGTACAATGTACTCTGAAGTTAAGTGGATCTATGTGTTGTTGATCTGTACATATGTCTGTATATGTTTGTACTCATATACTCATGTTTTATATATTGGATCTTGGTGGTTTGGCTGGTGGCGTGACTGATAAGGTAACTCGCGTGCTTCTGTGTGCATGGCATGTATATGTGTGCATATGTATCATGTATATGTGTGCATATGTATGCCAAATCAGCTTTTTTCCCGTTAAATCGGGCTTTTATGAAAGTGCAATTCCGGGAAAAAGTCCAAAAACAGCGGATAGCGGGAAATATAGCTTTTTAAAAACCGATTCAGCTGTTTTTAATTTGACTTAATATATGCATGATTTCTTATAAAATTGAATACAAAATGGTGAAAATTTCAGTAAAAATTTTTGTGGTAAGCAAAAAAAAAGGGTTGTCAAATTAATATGACTGCATTATAGATGACATTTTTTTTTATTAAGAAAAATTTTGCAGAAAAATTTAGGAATTTAATACATTTTCCTACAAATCATACAAAATTTGGTTCGAAAATTAAGCTTTTTTCCCAGCTTTTTTCTCCGAAAACTTCGCTTCATTTTGGGTCTATTTTTCCTTGATCTAGCTTTTTTTCCTCAACAAAAGTTGGCAACACTGATGTATATACAAATGTGTGCACGTGTATATGTGTGCATGTGTATATGTGTGCATGTGTATAAGCGTGCCTGTGTATATGTGTGCATGTGAATAAGCGAGCAGAGGTAATATGTATAGATAAAAGATGTAAGCTAGGTTGTTTAAAATATCAACTCGGACTTGGTTCAGGGGATCTCGTAGTCGGGCAGACCCGACTAGAGCTTTCTTACTTGTTTGAGAACGTGTTGCTCTTAAAAATTAAATCTTCCATAACTTTGAATAGTAGCAACTGGGTTAAATGAAGTTCTGTCGATAAAAAGTAATGTTTTTTGAACTCATCTAGGTCTCGTCTTTGAAATGGCGTACTAGCAGTCAACCCTGATTTTTGAGAATTATTGATAATGGGCTAACCTCGACCATGCCGAAGTTTGGTAATACCCTTGCAATTGTAAAGGATATAGATATAGTTTTCTGTGATTTGCCACGGTCCCACGGATCTATTGAGCAGGCCAACAGTAACCTATGCAGCAAATTTTGAAGCTGTACCTATAAAACTTTGGAAGATATAGTTTTCTGCGATTTGCCATTCCCCAAAGAGGCGGATATATATAATTTTTCAAAATATTGTCGAAACGGTCAAGCTTAACGCTTTTGTCAATTTTTGGGAGTCTAGGTGTAAAATTGTAGAAGAAGCAGTTTTTTCCGATTCGCCGCGCCCCTAATGGGAGTATATAAATATTCTTTACCTTTCTATTTAGGACTGGTTGATACAAATATATGTTTTGAGTTTCAAGCCTATGTGTAGAATTTCAGCTCTGTAGCTCTAGTAGTCTCGGAGGAGATTGCGTTGATCCAGACAGACAGACAGACAGGCAGACAGACAGACAAACAGACAGACGGACATGGCTATATCAATTCAGCTCGTCTTGCTGATCCAGAATACACTTTACACACTGTACACTTTATATGGTCGGAGATGCTTCCTTCTCTGCGTTGCAATCTTCTGACTAAAATTAACATACCCTTTTTGCAAGGGTATAAAAATCCGTATACATGATGAAGAAAACAAACTCAACAAAATGGAAAAAATTCTCTATATTTACAATCACAAGGCGAAACATGACTTTACTGAACAAACTCCTGCACACATTTTCTTATATGCCGGACCACCAACTTCAAATACGCAAGATAAACAAGTAAGAACGTTGCAGTCGGGCGTAACCGACTGCGTCAGACTCTGTTCCTGTAAAAGGTGTGTAGGCTCATTAAATATGTCTTTTACATCAATTTAGCTACAGTCATAAAATTTTACATATAGCTTTTTATACCCTGAACCCATTGAAGATGGGAAATCAGGGTATAATGGTTTTGCAAAAAGTATGTAATAGGCAGAAGGAGGAGTGGCAGACCCCATAAAGTATATATATTCTTGATCAGGGCGACGAGCTGAGTCGATTTGGCCCTGTCCGTCTGTCCGTCTGTCCGTATGTATGAACGCGTCGATCTCAGAACCTATAAGAGCTAGAGACTTCAAATTTTGCATGATGTTCTGTGTATACAGCGAAAATATCGAGTTTGTTTTAGATATTCGATAAATTTTTCCGTTTCAATGATATCGATTTAAAACGTTATCAAGATTCAGTTTTTTGACCATATCTTTTACATATTTTTAGCTACAGCTACCAAATTTTGTTTTTAGCTTTCTGTAAATAAAATACATTTTCTATTTTTTATATTTTGGATACCGGCTCCACATTTCACAAAAAAAAATTATAAAAAAAAATTATCAAAGTCACAATTTTATTTTTTAAATTTTTTAGTGAAACCCGTATTTTCAATAAATTAAAAGCATTCAATGCAGAAAATTGCATTCAAATCTGTTAAGTAATACAGAAGTTATTAAAGGAAACATTGTAAAAGCACGCGGCAGCAGCCTGTACGTGTGCACACATACATTCAAATCAACTACGCAGAAATCGGCGAGCGTGCTTCTGTGTGCATGGTATGTATATGTGTTCATGTGTATACAAATGTGTGCATGTGTATATGCGTGCCTGTGTGTATGTGTGCATGTGTATATGCGCGCAGAGGTAATATGTATAGATAAAAGATGTAAGCTAGGTTGTTTTAATCAGCTCGGACTTGGTTCAGGGGATTTCGTAGTCGGGCTAAGACCCGACTACAGCTTTCTTACTTGTTTAAAATAAAATACTATTTGGGTTTTTATTACATATTTTGGATACTGGCTCCACATTTCACAAAATCAATTGAATATAAGTTCAGTTGCAAATAAAGCCACATTTAAATTATTTTTAAATTTTTTAGGTAAAACCGTATTTTTAATAAAATATAAGGATTTATGCAGAAAGTTTTATCAAAATCCATTAAGTAACATAGAAGTTATAAAAAAACAAGTAAGAACGTTGCAGTCGGGCGCCACCGACTGCGTCAGACTCTGTTTCTGTTAAAGGTGTGTAGGCTCAATAAATATGTAGACCGTCCGTCCGTCTTTCCGTATGTTTGAATGCGAGATTATTGAGATTCCTTTTTTGAGCATGTCTTTTACATCAATTTAGCTACAGTCATAAAATTTTACATATAGCTTTATTAAAATAAAATACTATTTTGATTTTTATATATTTTGGATACTGGCTCCACATTTCACAAAATCAATTTAATATAAGTTCAGTTGCAAATAAAGCCACACTTACATTTTTTTTTTAGTTTTTTAGGTAAAACCGTATTTTTTTAATAAAATATAAGGATTTATGCTGAACATTTTATCAAAATCCATTAAGTAACATAGAAGTTATAAAAAAAATATAAAAAAAAAACATTTTATTTAAATGATAATATAACGCGGCAGCGATGGGAATCGAACCTGGGTCACGCGCTGGGTCGCATGCCACCAACTCTACCCACTACACCACGGCGTCTCTTTCACGACTATGCGCAAATTGAGTTTGGTGTGTTGATTTGGTTAAACAGACTTGCGTTGTGGTAGCGAAGACCCTGCTTCAATCCCCAGTTAGGTCAACTAGAATTTGTTTTACGGAGGCTTACATTATGATTATTATTTTTTTTTTTTTTTTCGTAAATTTAAATTTCATGAACAGTAACCCACATGTCAAATTTGGATGCTCTACGTCTAAGACTGTAGGAGATACAGTTTTACCCTATTTGCCACGCCCCAAATGGGCGTAGCTATATATAACATATATTTTTGGGTAGAGGTAGGATACTAGTATATATATTCCAAGTCCCAACTCTTTGACGGAAATATTGCCGAAATTATCACGGTTTTAGTAAAAGATATAGTAATTCCCGATTTGCCACGCCCCCAGAAGACGTGGATACATAACTTTTGACTTATCTTAAGAGGAGGTCAACAGTATCCCACATGCAAAATTTGGACGCTCTAGCTCCAAAACTGTAGGAGATACAGTTTTATCCGATTTGCCACGCCCTTAATGGGCGTAAATATCTATAATATAAATTTTTGATTCCGGGTGATCTACTTGCACATGTATTCCAAATTTCAAGTCTCTAGCTCTTAATACGCTCAAAATATTATAGGATTTATACAAATCGCTATATATATATTCCCGATTTGGTACGCCCCCAGGGGGCATGGTTATATAACTTTTTGATTTAACTTAAGGGAAGGTCAACAGTAACCCACCTGCCAAATTTGGATGCTCTAGCTTCAAAACTGTAGAAGATATAGTTTTATCCGATTTGCCACGCCCACAATGGGCGTAGATATATAATCTATATCTTAAAATGTCCGCGTGGTGTACACGAATATATATTCTAAATCCCATTTCTTAGACATCAATATTGACTAAAATAACAGCGTCTTAGTCTTAATAGATATAGCATTTCCCGATTTGCCACGCCCCCTGTGGGCGTATCGGAAAAATACTCAAACCTGATCTGACGCGGATACACACGAGTATATATTCCAAATTACAAGTCTCTAGCTTCTATAGTGTCCAAATGCTGCGCGTTCATACAGACAGACGGACAGACGGACAGACAGCAAGACGGACATTGCACAAATCCAATAGACTCTTTTTCCCTTTGGGAACAGAGTCTAATAAAAAAAAAAAACCATTTTATTAAATGATAATATCACGCGGCAGCGATGGGAATCGAACCTGGGTCACGCGCTTCGCATGCCACCGACTCTACCCACAACACCACGGCGTCTCTTGCGCGACTATGTGGCAAACTGAGTTTGGAAGTGTTTTGATTTGGTTAAACAGTCTTGCGTTGTGGTAGCGAAGACCCTGCTTCAATCCCCAGTTAGGTCAACTAGAATTTGTTTTACGGAGGCCTACATTATGATTATTATTATTTTTTTTTTTCGTAAATTTAAATTTCATGAACAGTAACCCACATGTCAAATTTGGATGCTCTACGTCTAAGACTGTAGGAGATACAGTTTTACCCTATTTGCCACGCCCCAAATGGGCGTAGCTATATATAATATATATACTAGTATATATATTCCAAGTCCCAACTCTTTGACGGCAATATTGCCAAAATTATCACGGTTTTAGTAAAAGATATAGTAATTCCCGATTTGCCACGCCCCCAGAAGACGTGGATACATAACTTTTGACTTATCTTAAGAGGAGGTCAACAGTATCCCACATGCAAAATTTGGACGCTCTAGCTCCAAAACTGCAGGAGATACAGTTTTATCCGATTTGCAACGCCCTTAATGGGCCTAAAAATTTATAATATATATTTTTGATTCCGGGTGATCTACTTGCACATGTATTCCAAATTTCAAGTCTCTAGCTCATAATACGCTCAAAATATTATAAGATTTATACAAATCGCTATATATATATTCCCGATTTGGCACGCCCCCAGGGGGCGTGGGTATATAACTTTTTGATCTTACTTAAGGGAAGGTCAACAGTAACCCACGTGCTAAATTTGGATGCTCTGGCTTTAAAACTGTAGAAGATATAGTTTTATCCGATTTGCCACGCCCCCAATGGGCGTAGATATATGATCTATATCTTAAAACGTCCGCGTGGTGTGCACGAATATATATTCTAAATCCCATTTCTTAGACTTCAATATTGATTAAAATAATAGTGTTTTAGTCTTAATAGATATAGCATTTCCCGATTTGCCACGCCCCCTGTGGGCGTATCGAAAAAATACTCAAACTTGATCTAACGCGGATACACACGAGTATATATTCCAAATTACAAGTCTCTAGCTTCTATAGTGTCCAAATGCTGCGCGTTCATACAGACAGACGGACAGACGGACAGTCGGACAGACGGACAGACGGACAGACAGCAAGACGGACATTGCACAAATCCAATAGACTCCTTTTCCCTTTGGGAACAGAGTCTAAAAAGAAAATCTAATAAATAAACTCTACAGCAATCAACAAGAATACGAAATCGATACCAGATATCAAAAAGGAAAGGAAAATTAGAAAACCCATTTAAAGAAACCAAAATGTTGAACAAACAGATCATGATCATTACCAAAATCACTAACATAAATAGAATATCACGTTATTATAAAGCACAATTTAAACAAGTAAGAAAGCTCTAGTCGGGTCTACCCGACTACGAGATCCCCTGAACCAAGTCCGAGCTGATGTTTTAAACAACCTAGCTTACATCTTTTATCTATACATATTACCTCTGCGCGCAATTGCACTTTTATAAAAGCCCGATTTGACGGGAAAAAAGCTGATTTGACAACAGTGATACACATGCACACTAGTGTTGGGTAAACATTACTCACTTTGGTGAACATGTTCACTTGTTCTTTTTTTCAAAGTGAGTTTACTCACTCACTTTGCTCACTTGTTCACTACTCACTGTTCAGTTCTTCACTTGCTCACTACTCACTGTTCAGTTGTTCACTTGCTCACTACTCACTGTTCAGTTGTTCACTTGCTCACTACTCACTGTTCAGTTGCTCACTTGCTCACTACTCACTGTTCAGTTGTTCACTTGCTCACTGTTGAATATATACATACATCTAATTCTATGTAAACTGTCATTTCAAAATAATTCAAACGTTTTCTAATTTTTTTTCTACGAAAAGAAGGAACTTCAGTTTATTAATTATTGTGCAGCATTCAATGCTCTTAAGAACTTAAAACAGTTAACCAATAAAATAAAAATTTAAACTTAAAGCAATTATTATAATTCTTTAACTTCTAGACACTCAGGGTTTGTGTACATTGTGACAGGAAATTTTTTAAGCGCTTTTTTATTGAAATAAAGTTAAGTTAGATTTTTGTAAGGTGAAATATGACATTTGTCCTTTACATATTATTATGCTAAAACGTAAGATTATGTACATTCTTTGGCTTTAAAAGTGTTCGTCTCTTTGTAATAGTTTGCGCCGCACTGGAAAATACTCTCTCGCATGGCACCGATGTGGCTAGTAAGCACAGGCGTTTCATCATATATTGATAGAGTCGTGGATATTGCCCCTATCGCTGATCCCACCAATGTAATGGATCATCCTTCCGATTTAAATACTCCTCAGAGAGATATTTGTCCATTTCCGCAGTGTTGTTGGATGGCTTGCTCACTCTTTGAAAGGTATCGTCATATTCCTTCCAAATATCGTCATCGTTTGCTTGTGGCATGATTTCTTCTTCAACGATGTACTCAGAAGAATTATTGGTATGGTGCTGAATGTTTTTTTAATATTTAAAATCGCGGTTTTAAATGAGTCCTGGTTTCTAAACACGCGCCCATTAAATCGTGGATCTAAAATTGTGCTTTCTGCATACAATAAGTTTGACTCCAAGTCTCTAAACCGGTGCTCCATCTCTTTCATTAAAACAGTTCCCACTGCAGCAGCTGACTCATTCAATCCGAAACTTAGACTGGCAATCTTTCTTTGCAGAATTCCTGCCAGTACTATCACTTTTGATAGTGTAACATTTTTTTCGGCTGAAATTTTATTTGTTATTTTCAAAAATGGATGCAGGATGGGTTGAACTCCTTCAATTGCATCAAAGTCCTGATTGGATAAGCTCAGATCGGGTCGCAGAATTGATACGACCAGCATTACCGCCTCCTTCAATGTTACCAAACGGTCAAACATTTTGAAAGTTGAATTCCAGCGAGTTGGCACATCCTGGATTAATTTAATATTCGGCAGATTAAGTTGCTTTTGAGTGTCTTTGAGCTTTTTAAAAGCTGTTGGACTGCGGTCAAAAAATTCAACAACTGCACTGAATTTTTTGCGTACGTCGATTATTTTTTCCAAGCCTTTCTGAACTATAAGGTTGAGGGTGTGTGCAAAACACGGTATGTGCCGCCAGCTGCCCAATTTTATAGCACCAACAATATTATAAGCATTGTCAGAGGCAACCGCTGCAACTTTGTTTTGGATATCCCACGTTACAACAACCTTTCTTAATAGGTCTGCCAAATTTTGAGATGTGTGGCGTTCCTCAACTTGTTCGCAAGATAGCAAAAATGAGTTAATTGTTGTTGACTCCTTTTCAATAAAGTGGGCAGTCACAGCCATAAAACCTTCATGGGCCAAAGACGTCCAACAGTCAGTTGTCAGGCAAGCCGCAGTCGCATCAACCATTTTTTTCTTTAATGATTGCCATCTGCTCTTGGCAAATTTGAGGAATCAAAACGTTTGAAAGCGTTTTCCTGGTAGGAAGCTTATAGCCAGGGCAATTAGAGACGTCCTCAATCAATTGCTTAAATTCCGGCTCTTCCACCATCCTAAGCGCATGATGGCCTTTAGAGATCATTTTCACCACCTGTCGATCAATCTTTTGGCTTTTGCTTGCAGTAGGCGGCTTATGAAAAAATGCAGTCATTTGTTGTTGCCTATTATTTTCACATCCAACATCAACAATCTCATCGTTTTGCCGGACAACCGGCTCCATTGCGGTTGGGTGCTTGCTGGATAGGTGCCGCCCTAAGTTGCTCTGCGACTTGCTGCTTAACACATTGCGGCAGTATTTGCATTTGCCTCTTTATTGCCCAAATCTGTAAAATGCTTCCAAATAGCACTTTGTGGTCGAGACATTTTTAATTTTGCGAATGCGATATTTATTTATAATAAAATAACGGATTATTAAGTCAATGTGACCAGGTAAAACTATAGTTTCACCATGAGGTGAACAGTGAGCAAGTGAGTAAGTGAACAAATGAACAACTGAACAGTGAGCAAGTGAACAAAAGAACAACTGAACAGTGAGCAACTGAACAATGAGCAACTGAACAGTGAGCAATTGAGCAGTGAGCAAGTGAACAAAAGAGCAACTGAACATGTTCACTCGCTCAGTTTAATGAACAACTCTTTTTTGTTCACTCACTCATGAACAACCCAACACTAATGCACACATATACATAC
>JAWNOY010000386.1:0-29052 GCA_035045545.1 Drosophila gaucha
GTGCATGTGTATATGTGCATATGTATATGGGTGCATGTGTATATGTGCATATGTATATGTGTGCATGTGTATATGTGTTCCTGTGTATATGTGTGCATGTGAATATGCGCGCAGGGGATAATATGTATAGATAAAAGATGTAAGCTAGGTTGTTTAAAACATCAGCTCGGACTTGGTTCAGGGGATCTCGTAGTCGGGCAGACCCGACTAGAGCTTTCTTACTTGTTTTACATTCGTTTATTTCTTAAAAGGTAATGTACAGGAGTACGGGTAGCGCGAGATGCCTGCGGGACGGCCGCAAAACAATGCTTCACAGGCGCTTTGCGCCAAATGAGTTCTACTCAGCTCATCGTCTGACCCTCTTAATCCTTCGGAGCTCTGTCATGATTAGCGCCGCGAAGGCACTGATTGAGCTCTACGCTTCCTCGGATTCCAGCATGAACGGCACCAGATTATTTTTTTCTGATGGATCGGCCCACTGTTTACTCCAGTTGACGCCTCTCTTCGGCGAATCGTCCACACTCGAAGAAGGTTTGCGTTCATCATGATTCTTGAGAGGCTCTACAGGAACCAACTGCTTTTTCATGGCTATACTCCAGACGTTTACGGAACGCTATTCGTGTATCTAGAATGACTTCAAGATATTTTATTGCTGTTTTTAAAGCTGTGGTGGTTTTGCCAACCTTAATGTGAGCCGCTTCTACTTTCTTCCGGCTACTAACCAGTACCGCCTCGGTTTTGTGCTCTGCTAGTTCGGGTACTGATCTCTATTTGATACTGCATCTGCATAGGTCCTCTGTATCCCAGAGTTCCTCTCCTATGGTAACGACGGCTACTTCATCAGCAAAGCCAATGATGTGAGTGTCTGCGGGTAATTCAGTACTGCTTCGTCCTATGTTTCTATTTAGTGGTAGCTTTTTTAGTCAACGCATCCGTTGACAATCGTAGTCTCGATTCTAGAGCAGATTAACTTCTCCAGTACCTTTCCCATGTTGTCAAGAAGGCAGATAGGTCGTCTGAAGGACGATTCTTCTTCAGGTGGATTATCTGCCTTGGGAAGAAGAATCAAGTTCTGGACTTTCCAGATTGAAGGGAAAGTTTTCTGTATCCGCAAATGAATCTGGGTGAAAGGCGAGAACAAGCTTTAGCGCGCAGTTTAGAATGCCATCTGGACCTGGCGCTTTTCTGGGCTTAAGGCTTCTGACTGTAACTGTATCTATTAGGCTGGGTGACCTCATAAGCGTCGATAAAGCGTTTCCGAGATATACCTTAACTCCAAACAATGAGAGGCGTAAAGTCTTTTGACTACTGTTTTATATGCTTTGCTCCAGGGTTCAAATTCTGCTGAGTCACCCAGCTCCAAGAAGTAATCACGCTTATTAACCCGTGTAGCCTTTTTTAACTGATGTCTTGCATATTGGTATTCCAACTGCTTTTCAGGGAAAGAAGGGCTTCCAAGGGCACGATGATAACGTCTTCTAGTTAGAATGTGGCCAGGGACTGGATAGCATCCTGTTTGTGACGGGTTGTTGTTGTTTTTGATATAAAAGCGTTGTGGTTGAATTATTTAACTTGTGTGGTTTTGGGTAATATTTATAAAGTTTTTTCGAAGGGTGTAAGCTCACATGTGTAAGAAAGGCAGTTGCGCCGAGTTGCGTGTACAATTTAGAAGTGAGAAGAATGCGTGCGCAGAGTTGCGCGTACAAAAAGCGATGAAATTGATAAACAACTAGAGCCGCAGAGTTGAGAGCGAGCTTGCGCTTCCAACGCAAGCTCACTGTCTGAGAGACGGAAAGCTGGCTTAACCGTAAGCTCAGCTCAGCTCTGTCTTATCAGCTGGGCGTTGCTGACGCGAACAACCATCCCCCCTTGCAGTATCTTGAAATAAGTCGAAGTTATCTCGTCAGTTCCGAGTCACACCCGAAAGAGCCCATCCAAAGACGAAGCTCTGGGCCACGGTTCCACAATCCTGACCAGGTAGGCAGCCTTGCTTTGGGGCAGCGGCGTGCACCTTGGCCCACATATCAAGGAGATGGCCGAGGGCCTTCCAAATCCTGGGTCGGCCAACGTTAGGTGATCGAAACCCTCAATTAGGGCTGACGAACGTCTCGTTGCGGCTACCATATGCGCAAGTTGTCGTCCTCTCTTGAGAAGTTGGGGTCGTTCAAATAGCGAATGTACATCGCTCGCTCCTCCCCAAAAGTTGTCCAGTGCAGTGGACACTGCTCATCGCGTGGTGTGGACACGCCGCGATGCGTTGGGGATGTGTAGCGGGGGACCCACTCCTTCGTTGATCCCGGATATGGAGCAACATGTGATCGCCTCCACAGGCTCCGAGGTTGGAGTGACGATGCGCCAAGCAGTTCGGACAGTACTTGTTAATGAGTACTGCCCGAAGCCGTTTTTCAGCGAACCGCTTAAACTTCTTCAAGGCGTGGACGCCCAGGCAGACCCGACAGGGGAATACTGACGACGAGTCGTCGGCTCGTGACGTTTGGCAGCCATGATCTCTGGTTAGGGATAGAATAAGAAGACTTGCATGAGAATATTGGCGGTATTAATGGTGAATGTATATACACTGCGCGTCATCAGGTTAGCACACCCCTGTTTTTCATAGTTTTCGCTCATTTTTAAAAAACTAAAAGAGCTAAAGTTCTACAAAATTGTCGGATTATTGGCAAATTAATTTACAACTAAATAAATCAAAAATTTTTTTATTTTAATTTTTTCGAAATCAACCAAAAAATGAATAATTTCAAATTAGTTATCAGGTTAGCACACTTTGCTTTACTTTCATTTTGTAACCTTTTCCGGCAAACGTATTATTTTTTAACTTATGTATTTTTAATTTAAACAATTTTTAATAATTTTAATAATGAGTTGAACCTCCCTTGTTGAGAATGAAATGGCTGACCAAGCACTTTTAATGCCTTCAATTAATTCTTCTTGGGTGGAATACTGTCTTCAAGATTCATAAACCTTGCGGGCCAGCCATCCCCACCCATTTTCTATGATATTGATGTCCGGTAAATAAGGCGGCAATTGCAATAAATTGACGTTTTGTGTTTCAATCCAAGATTTAATCATCCGGGCAGTGTGAATCGGAGCATTATCATGTTGGAATTGCCATTGGCCATTTAAAAACAAATTTTTAAAATGGGGAAGTATTAAGTGATGAGCATGAGCTGGCGGACCTGTTGCTGCGGCCATGTCGTGATCTGACTGAGTGCTCCACACCACTAATATTATCCTAGACAATAGCCTCTTGCAGCTCGACGGGTTGAGCGGTGTGCACCACCATGTGTGCATGGTGTTACTGCTGGGTAGGCTGTGGTGCAAGCGGTGCCTGAGCGATAGTTGGATTGTTGGAATATAAAGTGAGCTTGCGACTGTTGTTACTGCTTGAGTGAATTCGTATTAACGCCAGGTACGAAGGCCTCTGTAGTGTAGCAGATAAGGTTGCCATCTCGAGTCTGAGCAATGGTTCCATTCATAATGGCGTACTTCGTGTTGTCAATTGCGTGATCCGCCAGTGGACGGCAGCGGCGGCTGTTGGCCGCAAGGCTCCTACGCATGCGGTGTGGAATGCATCTGCGCTGACAGATCTCTTTTGGTCGATTGAAAGAACGGGTCATATCATGAGTAATGGAAACTCGCGCCGAAAAATAAAATATTGCTTTCGCGTTACCCATGGAAAGGGGGCCAGTGAGGATCCAGCCGAAAATGGTCTCTTGCCCAGAAAGTGTGACATATATGTTCTCTTCGACGACCCAAGGAGGATAGACGGAAGAATATCCGCTCCAATTTGGACGTCTATTTGCGAACTTTGGTGAAAATGGGAGTCGGTCTCGTTAAATTGAAACGGGATATCACCTGCTAGGTTTGTGAGTACAAAGAACGAGGTCTCCACATGCATAGCTTAGGTTTAGTAGAAGATGTGAGCCGAAGATGGCATAACTTCTGTGACAGGGCAGCGATTCTTTGCTAGAGGCCACGTGGCCTCTACGCTGAAACGTGGTTTGATTGTGTAAAACATACATTCTGAAATGAACGATGCTTCCGATCCGGAGTCGATCAAGGCGCGCGACTGGAAGTCTGCCCCAAGTGGGAGATATGGACTATGGCGGTCCCTAATAGGACGCCTTGACTATTCAAGGCAAAATAGTTTTGCTCGTGCGCAGTCGATATTGAAGGAGTGGACTGTACACGTGCACGTGTACACTTGCACGTGTAGCAATTTTTAATGACCCGAGACTGTTGGAAGGATTTGGAGGGGGCTTGAGGTCTTCGATAGCCCCAATCGTTCGATGTCTATCGACAAGGAATTGCCTCATCAACTCCCAAGCAATTTTTGGACTGTTGGAAGGATTTGGAGGGGGCTTGAGGTCTTCGATAGCCCCAAGCGTTCGATGTCTATCGACAAGGAATTGGCTCATCAACTCCCAGGAGGGTAATTCTGTCTTACTCTGATGGATTGCTCCTAGAGTGACAGAGTTAGTTTAGGAAGCTTCGGCCAACAATTGAATACGAGAATGGCATCCCACGTCTCAGAATTCACGTCGGTTAGAAACCCTTCAATGGTACTTTGCAGCTCTCTGAGTGCTGCCCCGGTCTCTTGGTGTATGGAGGTCAGACTGAATAGAGTTTTTAGTTGTTCACTAACAGGCGGTTGTTTTCAAAGCGCGCTGTAAGGTTGTTCCAGGTGGATTGGAATAATGAATTCGTGAGAGATGATTTGCAAATAATAGCTTTGGCTTCTCTTATCGTTTTCAGGTGGAATAACTTCTCCACAGGCATGGATTATACACATATTTTGCTGTGAAAAAGTCCCTGAATTTAAGCCATTTTAAATAATTACCCGTGAACATTTCTATGTCAGTTTGCGATCGACACATATATGTATGTGCGGTCAGAGAGAGACTGGAGTCATCCTATTTAAGCATGGTCACTCACAAGTATATATTTGGGCTGGGTATGGATATGTGGAACAAAGTGCAATCGCCAAAAAAACTCAAGTGAGATCCAACTCTAATTGCACCTGGAGTGATTGCACCGATTTACATATATACATAGGCATATATGATGGAACGAACCGTTTTATATATATGTATATCTGCCATTGCCGCGCAAAGCAAAAAACGAATAACTGGTGGGAGCTTGGAAAACGGTTGGTTTGGGGCAGTTGGATATAAGCATCCACATATATATATACGATCAGGCTGCAAATGTACTTATCAGTTGTGTAGTTGTCCACCGATGCCTAGTTGGGCGAGTAGATTTACTACATATACATATGGACCAATGTTTGAGGCGGGGCGGCAACGATGTCGAGGTTTTTTGTAGTTGTTGGAATTGTTGTTTTGATATAATAGCTTTGTGATTGAATTATTTAATTAAAGTTGTGTTGTATTTGGTAATATTTATGAACTTTATTTATAGGGTGTAAGCTTCTAAGTGTAGAAAAGGCACTTGCGCAGCGTTGCGTGTACAATTTAGAACTGAGAAGAACGTGTGCGCAGTGCGATTAAATTGCTAAACAACAAAGCCTAATTATTAGATCCGTGTACCTGAGCGCGAGCTAGCGCTTCTGACGCAAGCTCAGTCTCTGAGAGACGAAAAGCTCGCTCAAACGTAAGCTCAGGGAAGCTGATCTGGCTGAACAGCTGTGCGTTTCTGACGTGAAAATATCCGAAAAAACAGCTGGATTAAAAGTATGCGGTAAGCTTAACAATAATGAGTCGTTTTGCTGGTTGCTGGCTCACCGAATTTACACTGTGTGGTCGCTGCCCGTGTAAGCGTCGGAAAGTTTCCACTTTAGTGTAGCAAGCACCTTTTAAGTCCTCGCCATATGCTCGACGTCCTGCCATTTCAAGCACGTTTAGGCTGGTCAGAATTTTGCAACTTCAATTAGCTCCCATGTCGTCTTTTACAACGGTTTTGATGGCCTGCAGGACTTCATCCTAGCTGGCTAGCTCATCCAGATCCCAGATTTTTCAGATTCAGTGAGCGTTTTCACCAGTGGGGCTGAGGCTGGTTTTTCTAGACCTGTTCTTAGAGCATTAGTAAACGAGTTGGCCTTAATGGTGTTTGCGGGGCCAAATGAAGACCTGGCTGCTTTGGCGGAGAAAACATCTGGAGTAATTTGGGAAATTAGAACTCCGTTTGATGTGTGCCGCTGGCACGCGTTTGATACGACTTTTTAAATCTTTGTAGACTGGGCATCCTCTGTAGTTTGCTGTGTGGTTTCCTCCACAGTTTCCACACTTTTTCGTGTTTACATCATCTTTGTTTGCGAAGCAGGCGGAAGATTCGTGAGAGTCACCACTAGCGACGCAGACTGGTCGTGGCGTGCAGTACGACTTGGTGTGCCCATATTCCTGGCAATTTGAGCATTGCACTGGAGCGTTGCGCTTGTGCGGTTCTACTACAGTGATTCTCCGACTCTGGAATTTTTCTCTAGAATTTTTCTCTCTGTCTCGAGGTCATATATTTATGACTGTCTTTGCATGGAAGTTCTTATCTTTGAGTCAACCAATGATTTCTGCAGGAGTCACTGTTGATTCAATTCCCTTTAGGACAACTTGAAGTCCTTTAGAGCTTTTGAGCTGATATGTATAAATGTTTTTACCTGTTTCATTCAGGTATTTGGTCACTACACGGTGGTCTGCTTCTGCATAAATTTGCACTTTTGTTTCGTGTATATTTTCTTTTCTTAAAGGAATTATATGAAATTTTGCATTTCCAATTAGTGCCGTTAGTTTGTTCACTACTGTACTTGAGCTTTGCTCGCGAATGTACATAGGTAGAGGCTTAATTTTTTAGTACGCCCCCTTCGATTGATTCAGTCTGCTGAACAGGATGGGTATCAGCATCTGCCAGTAGGTGCTTTAATGGTTCCGCCACTATTATTCCCGAACCCGTTTTTAGATTTTGTTTTGGTTTATCGGCTTGCATGTTTTTGTTGTTGTTGAAATTGACGCTGGAGTTTACACTCGATGTTGTAATTGAGTTTTGTGCTAGCGATGCAGAAGTTGATGACGAAATCGTAATCGCGTTGTTAGTGACTTAGACTATTGCAGTTGTTGTTGTTGATGCCATTGCAGTAACTAAAGAGGTCATTGTGCTTGTTCTAAGTGTGGCGTGTGTCGAAATTAAATTATTCGCGATTAATGGAGAGGTTCACTGCTAGCTCCAAGCCTCTTGTGATACGGTCAGTAGAGCGGGAGAGCATGAACTCTGGTTTTCAGTATCAAAAGAGCTCAGTTGCTCTTTGTTGTTGTTTTTGTCGTTTCGTTTTCACGAGTTAAAAAGTTTGAGTAGAACCCATTTCTTTGACCGGTAGAGCTTCTACGCTCTTTATTCTGAGCGTCGCGCATTTTGCGCGATTTATGCGGGGCAATTGTAGTATTTTTATACCCTGAACCCATTGAAAATGGGAAATCAGGGTATAATGGTTTTGCAAAAAGTATGTAACAGGCAGAAGGAGGCGTGGCAGACCCCACAAAGTATATATATTCTTGATCAGGGTGACGAGCTGAGTATATTTAGCCCTGTCCGTCTGTCTGTCCGTCCGTCCGTCCGTCTGTCCGTCTGTCCGTCTGTCCGTCTGTCCGTATGTATGAACGCGTCGATCTCAGAACCTATAAGAGCTAGAGACTTCAAATTTTGCATGATGGTCTGTGTATACAGCGAAAATATCGAGTTTGTTTTAGATATTCGATAAATTTTTCCGTTTCAATGTTATCGATTTAAAACGTTATCAAGATTCAGTTTTTTGACCATATCTTTTACATATTTTTAGCTACAGCTACCAAATTTTGTTTTTAGCTTTTTATAAATAAAATACATTTTCTATTTTTTCATATTTTGGATACCGGCTCCACATTTTACAAAAAAAATTTATTAAAAAAAAAAATTATCAAAGCCACAATTTAATTTTTTCAAATTTTTTAGTGAAAACCGTATTTTCAATAAATTAATAGCATTCAATGCAGAAATTTGCATTCAAATCCGTTAAGTAATACAGAAGTTATTAAAGGAAACATTGTAAAAGCACGCGGCAGCAGCCTGTACGTGTGCACACATACATTCAAATCAACTACGCAGTAATCTGCGCGCGATTCTGTGTGCATGGTATGTATATGTGTGCATGTGTATACAAATGTGTGCATGTGTATATGTGTGCATGTGTGTATGTGTGCATGTGTATATGCGCTTAGAGGTAATATGTATAGATAAAATATGTAAGCTAGGTTGTTTAAAACATCAGCTCGGACTTGGTTCAGGGGATCTCGTAGTCGGGCAGACCCGACTAGAGCTTTCTTACTTGTTATTAATTATGTGTTTGTTTTTGCTTAGAAACTTTTCAGCGTCCTTTCACTGTTATCGGATCATTCCAATACACTTTGAATTTGATTATATTTATATTTATATATTTTTTTTGTTTTTCTTTACTGTTGACACACGTCATACCTTGAGTCTTAATTTCCATATCCAACTTTTATTATTCCTTTTAGTGTTTTCGTTCTTTTAGACTTACAAATGTAGAGAACAATTTTAACGAAAGCTCAAACACGGGCTCACAAAAACATTAGTAAACTTTCAGAGCTTCGCAAAACTTTCAGGGGTGCACTTCATTATACAAATTTTGATTTTTTAGTGCACTCGGGTATTCGTTATTAGAAAAAAACTGGAAGGATGGGCTAACTTCGGCAATGGCGAAGTTTGGTAATACGCTTGCAATTGTAGAGCTTATATATAATTTTTGGTAAATCTACTAAGTAGGGCAACACTAATCTATTGTATATGTCAAATTTTGCGGCTCTATCTATTAAATTTTGGATTATCTATTTTATTCCAATTTGCTAGGCCCCAAAGAGGCGCATATATATAATTTTTTATATTTTTGTGAAAGCTGTCAAGCTTCAGATTCTCTAGATGTAAAATTGCAGAAGATACAGTTTTACCCAATTTGCAACTCCTCTGATGGGCGTAGCAATATGTTGTAAATATATCTTTTTTTTGAACAGTGATCTACCCAAAATATTAAAGTATTTATGCTACGCACAATATAGCCTTTCCCGATTTCCCACGCCACTAGTAAATAAATATTTGAATCCAGCAGTAGGAGGGCCTGTATGAAATCCGTGCGGATCGCCGGTTATACAGAAGCGGATCCTGGCGATAACCTGGAGTACCCAGAGCGAATCCTTTACGTGCAAGAATGACGTATCGCACTCGTAAAGGAGTGCCGGAGTGCCTTGCAAATAGCAAATCACGCAGCCAAGTGGGCCCATAGGAGGCGGATAGCAGGAGTACCTCAGGCAGTATAATAAAAATTGTGAAGAATACATTAAACATAAGCACAGCGAAGTACAAAATATGCCGCTCAAACTAAAAACCATAAAAGACTTATTATTATCGCAGGTACCTACAAATACAAACATTGTTGGCACGAACACACAGTCGACTGAACTCAGGCCGGCTTGAACTCGGAATAACCGAAGGTTCGTTACAACATGAAGAGGTCTCCGCATTTCTTGGGCACCGCTGCCGTGCTTTAGAGTCGATGGAATTTGCGATGGCAGGCTACGTATAGAGTGAGAAAATGAGACACAGCCGCAAAGGCATTCCAAACAAATAAGCGCCGGTCGCAACGACTAAAGGGTTGCAGAGCTGCACGTTTTATGATGATCATCAGCATAACATATAAAACTGCACAAGATTTGCAAATTTGTCGCCTGCTCTGCGGCTCCAGGAAGCCAGGAAGGCTGGACTATGTTTGAATTGCCTAAAGCTCAGGCATCAATCTTGGCACTATAGCTCGACCTGCTGTCGTGTTTGTGGAGCCAAGCATCATACGTTACTCCACCTCAACAGCTCCAACACTTCGCGATTGGCACCGCATAAAGCATCAAACTCTTTCGAAAACGTATCTAATACTCTCGTCACAGAAGATCTCAATTCTGGTCAGGAATTCTTCTGGCAACTTCGTCCCATGTCGTGCCCTTTTGGATTCCGGTTCTCAGCTGCATCTCATTACTGCCAGATTTGCCAACCAACTGCAACTAAAAATTACAAGGTCGTCTTCGATTGTTTGCGGTCTTGGCGACAGCAGGATTTCCACTGACGGACACACTGTTCACCTCAGTCTTCGAGCTCATGCTTCGGAGTTTGTAACCAATATCACGGCAGTGGGTGCGTCCAGCATAACTGGCAGACAGTCAAGCGTCAATGTGGACACAAGCAATTGGAACATGCCATCCAACATAACTTTGGCTGATCAAGCGTTCTACAAGTCACAGCGAACAGATTTGCTCATTTGATCCAGCTTTTTTTATGAGCTGCTATGCGTGGGTCAAATCAAACTGATGCCTGGATTACCACTAATTCAAAAGACGCGGCTTGATTGGGTTGTCTCTGGAGACGACGATAGATGACAGAATGCTATTCTTCTAACATCAAATGAGACTTCAGAGGCGGATCTGGAGTCTGGCTGTGAAGATAAACTTACTCGTCTCGTGTGACGATTCTGGGAAGTCGAGAGCTGCAGTGAGTCCATTGTAAAGGCCAACAAGGAAGAATTGGACTGCAAGACACACTTTGTAAAGAACGTCAATCGACTACCCAATGGCCAATACTCGGTTCGCTTGCCCGTCAAGCCCAATTGTGAGCTGCTCGGAGAATCGTATCAATAGGCACGGAGCAGATTTTGTCATTTAGAGCGCAAGCTGAATCTTTCGCCAGATCTACGGCGCCAGTACTCGGTATTCATCAAGGAGCTTCAAACTAAGCGCAAGGTTCAGCCAACTAGCTGCCTTGCCTTCCTGTCGCCAATTTTTGATAAAAATGGTTTGTTACGAGTAGACGAACGTCTCAAAAACTCTTCGTTGGATTTTGATAGCCGCCATCCAATCATCTTGGCCCGGCAGCATCCGGTGACGCGTGCCATCATCACGCATTTCCATCAACGAAACTCGACTACTGCTGCATTTTTATTGGCTCTCCAGCGATTTGTATGTACGCGAGGAAACCCAAGTCAGATTTGGGCTGACAATGCCACAAACTTTGTTGGAGCCCGCAATGACCTTCAGGAGGGTCTGTTGGACCCTCCATCCTGGAATATGATAAACTGCGCACACTGGTCTGCCACATCACTGCTATCATTAATTCAAGGCATTTAGTTTCAATTTCAAAAAATCCAGCAGATTAGGCGTATTGATCCCAGCTCATTTCTTGAATGGCGGTCCCCCTAAGCTAAACTTCAACCGATTGGATGGGTGGCAACGCGTGAGTTATCTTCAGCAGGTCTTCTGGTCGCAATGGAAAAGAGAATACTTGACTCTTCTTCAACAGCGATAGAAATGGCGAACTTATCAACGTGGATTGACAATCAACGACGTACTTCTCATTAAGGATGAGAATCTGCCGCCGCTGAAATATCCATTGGCAAGAGTGATGGAGCTCATTCCTCGAAAGGATGCTGTCGCCCGAGTAGCTGTCCTGAAAACGGCTACTGGAGAGACGAGACGGGCCATCAACAAGCTGTGTCTGCTGGCACAAATGAGCGGTCAGCTTAAAGAGAGCAAAACAATTGGAAGAGCAGCTGTTCATGTGGCTGCTGCTCTTTCGTAAGCTAATCGCTGCCTTTCATCCTCCCCTCTTTCGTCCTATTTCGCACTCTCAGTGCAGCTGCATTGCTTAGCCGGCATATATGTATTATAGTGTATAAATTGATCTGTGGCGGACAGCACGACATTTTGGTCGCTTGCTCGCATTTGTTTAATAACTTTAAGTCTTTTAATTGGTCTTTAGCGGACAGCACGACATTTGGTCGCTTGCTCGTATTATCATAATTCATATTTACCGGACAGCACGACACTTTGGTCGCTTGCTTGCATTTGCTAACTAACTATTGCTATATTGAGTGCTATACAATTCTTGGCTAGTCGCACGACAGTCGGTCGCTTGAATAAAGTGTTTAGTAAAAGCAATTGTTATCTTGGCTGATCGCACGACACTATGGTCGCTTGCACACAGTGTTAACATAATTCAATAAAGGCATTTACTACAACAAAGTCACTTATAATTCAAAATTACAAAATACAAAGCTAATGAAAAAACTCATTGGCTCAACAACATCAATAAAATATTAACGCCTTGCAAGACGACATAGCGTCAGATGCAGCCACCATCCATAGTGAGCTGTCGCTGACATATACAATAGAGTCAACTGACAAACCATTAAACTGTTTTAGAAACCAAATAGTTTTGGAAGAAGCACGCTTCCCTCTGAAGCAGAACTTCATATTTTTCCTCGACAAAACTCGCCATACTATTCAATTCAACTAGTCACTAGTCAACGTAATCAACTGCGACTTGCCAATTTTGGCATTCATCCAACACGAGTTAGTAAAAATCTTTCAATCCACTAAATTTCGTTACTGCAAAAATATAGTAACTGATAAAACAGACAAGGACTAAGAAAGAGATATAGTCATGACAGAACATAACCGCGCATAGAGCCACCCAAGAAAACATCAAACAAATCTTGGAAGAATATAACTTCCCGAAAATTACCAAACTAGCGACATAAATAGTGGCAAACTACAAAAACCTGCACTAAGGCCACGTATGACAGACATCAAAAGAAATATGTTCTTGGAGAAACACCAGTTCCGTCATAGCCTGGCGGTATCTTACACAGTGATATTTTTTAACTGATAACAAGCAGTTTTTAATATGTATTGCCAACATTTCAAAGATTGCAATTTGAAAAATCCTATCGTCCAAGCTATTAATTTCTTCTTAAAAACATGAATAATATAATGCGATAATGAGGCGTCTTTTATTTTAGGGACGATAACCTCGTTATTAAAAGACAGATTTGAGATAGACATTGTGAATGCACCAACACTTCACAGTACACTGTTGGAAATTGCGAGGTGCCTCAAAATTGAGAAAAAAAACAAGTAAAAAAGCTCTAGTCGGGTCTGCCCGACTACGAGATCCCCTGAACAATGTCCGAGCTGATGTTTTAAACAACATAGCTTACATCTTTTATCTATACATATTACCTCTGCGCGCATATACACATGCACACATATACACAGGCACACATATACACATGCACACATATACACATGCAACCATATACACATGCACACATATACACATGCACGCATGTACACATGTACACATTTGTATACACATGTACACATATACCATGCACACAGAAGCACGTGCGCCGATTACTGCGTAGTTGATTTGAATGTATGTGAGCAGACGTACAGGCTGCTGCCGCCTGATTTTTCCAAGTGACTAAATGTTTCTTTAATAACTTCTGTATTACTTAACGGATTTGAATTTTTAGCATTGAATGCTATTCATTTATTGAAAATACGGTTTTCGCTAAAAAGCTTAAAAACATTAAATTGTGGCTTTGAAATTTTTTTTTTAATAACTTTTTTTGTGAAATGTGGAGCTGGTATCCAAAATATGAAAAAATAGAAAATGTATTTTATTTACAACAAGCTAAATGCGAAATTTGGTAGCTGTAGCTAAAAATATGTAAAAGATATTGTCAAAAAACTAAATCTTGATAAAGTTTTTAATCGATATCAGTGAAACAGGAAAAGTAATCGAATATCAAAAACAAACTCGATATGTGCGCTGTATACATGGATCTTCGTGCAAAATTTCAAGTCTCTAGCTCTTATAGGTTCTGAGATCGACGAGTTCATACAAACGGACAGACAGACGGACGGACAGACGGACGGACAGACAGACGGACAGGGCCAAATCGACTCAGCTCGTCACCCTGATCAAGAATATATATACTTTGTGGGGTCTGCCACGCCTCCTTCTGCCTGTTACATACTTTCTGCAAAACCATTATACCCTGATTTCCCATTTTCAATGGGTTCAGAGTATAAAACCGACACAGTCTAACTGATCATACGTGCCACATTGGAATATAATCGATCGTTACATTCTATAATAGGCACCGATTGAGGTAATACATGCGTGTACTTAAAGAAGCAATCAAAAGCAATGTTGAAAAACGCAACAGGTGCCGCTAGACAGAAACAATCCAAATATTGTCCACAAGGACAATTTAAAGTAACGGTTTAATAGATAAGTGAAATCTAGTAAACCTAGTGATTAGGGAATTCATAGATTTAATTTTCTTTCCTCTCACAGGTTCGTTACACCAGTTTTAATCATACTGACGACGGTAAATACCCGGATCACCGATAATTCGCATTCCAAGTACATACCTGTTGTACACGGGGATGTACTGGTATGGGAACAACGGGACTATGTTTGGCACACTAGCCGCCTTGTCTGAGTTATTCCCTCAGTCTCATATGAGGAAGATATTAGATGTTGATACCGACCATCTTAGAAACCTTTTGTCCGTATTGAAAGTACTCACAGGCTAACCACGAGCTTACATTTTTTAGGGACAGTGCTTAAAGTCGTGGCTGGCATACCATACGCATCAAGAAAAAAAAAAAAGATAATACGGAGACTCAAAAGCAAATAAACCAATTAACCGATACAGTAAATCAAATAGTTAAAACATAGAAGAAAGAGTTAATCGACACTTCACATTTATATGAGGCGCTTTTGGCCAGGAATAGAATGTTGATAACTGAAGTTCAAAATTTAATACTTAAAATCCCACTAACTAAATCAAATACAATTATTTGATCACGACGACTTAAAATCCGTATTAGTTGATCATCCCACGGATATCCCTATAGTAAGTTTGTCGAAAGTATCCAATATTAAAGTCCTCCAGTCCGAAAATATAATCCATGTACTAGTAGATTACCCTAGAATTAAATTTGTATGTAAAAAGGTCAGCAGCTTTCGGGTTTCACATGAGCATACCGAAAACGACGTCCTAGCGGTCACCAGCTGTATTACGACAACGTACACGTCGTTCTGCAAGATAGCAACACGCAACACCTGCGCACAGGGTCTGCATGCGGGTGGCAAGGCGCACTGCTATACGCAACTAAGCCATAATAAACGAAAGCCCAGCACGAATAAGCACCGACATTGGTGCAGAGATACAAGTCAATGGCATTTATCTCATTACCATCGTAAAGGGTACAAAAAATGCAAATCGGCGCGAAGCTCTGGACAAAATCCCTGACAAATCGGCTTCCCCACTAATCAACATCATTAGCCATGATCCGGTACTCAGTATGCCATTGCTCCATAGAATGGACAAAACCAATCTGCACGTCAATCAGGAGTTGAAAGAAAGAGTAAAGACTGCAGGGTCTCCTAAAGTGAGGTTCATTATTGGAGTGGTGCTCAGCCTCCTATTCTGCTGTTCCATTCTACTCTACCAAGGATTCAGAAGAAGACGGACATCGATGGAGATGCAAAGGATTGTCAACAGTTTCAAGATTAACGAAGACGCTCATAGTTCTAAGGGGGAGTAGTTAAGGAGTATCCCTCGCACGTAGCAGTTTAAGACTTTGTATTCATGCAATTACTGGCTAATAATTGCGCGCATGGTGCTGACGCGGCAAATGCCTCAGTTCAGCGGCCTGATGGCAACGGTCAGGGGGAATGGGGGGTTATTTGAATGATTGTTATGGTGTCGTATGTTTACCATACTTTATGTTCCGACTCGTTGTGAGAGCAGAATTCAGTTCTGTTTGAGTAACCGAAGCAAACGCCGGTTCAGTAAATATATTACTCCGAATAAACAATTCGTATTACTACTGTGTCAAAGATACAATATCAGCTAAAGCTGAAGCACTTAAAAGTAGTTATCGTGCCAAGAAGCACCGCTAACGAATCTCTACAGCCACCCGCTAGCATCAAGCATAGTGGGACTGACTACCATCTCTTCAACTCATCGCCGGATATACATACATTATAAATATGAAATATGAGATCCCAAAACTTTTAATATGTATGTATGTTGAGCCAATGAGATTTTTCATTAGCTTTCTATTTTATAATTTTGATACATTAATATGTATGTATGTTGAGCCAATGAGCTTTTTCATTAGGTTTGTATTTTATAATTTTGAATTATAAGTCACTTTGTTGTAGTTAATGTGTTTATTGAATTATGTTAGCACTGTGTGGAAGCGACCATGGTGTCGTGCGATCAGCCAGATAACAAATGCTACTACTAAACACTGTGTGCAAGCGACCAAATGTCGTGCGATCAGCCAAGAATAATATAGCACTCAATAGTTAACAAATGCGAGCAAGCGACCAAATGTCATGCTGCCCGCCAAAGAAGAATTAAAAGACTTAAAGTTATTAAACAAGCTACCAAATGTCGTGTTGTCCACCACAGATAAATTTATATACTAAAATATATATATGCCGGCTTAGCAATGCGTCAGCACTGAGAGTGCGAATTAGGACGAAAGAGGGGAGCATGAAAGGCAGCGATTAGCTTAAGAGAGAACAGCAGTCAAATAAACAGCTACTTTTTCAATTGTTTTGCTCTTTTTAAGCTGACCGCTCATCTGTGCTGCTGGTGCTGCGCCCAACAATGTATGTCCAAAATTACTGGCAATTAATGAATTTTTAAAGCATTCAAACCTTCTGCTGGTAGCGCAAATACCATTTCACTGCAATGTTCGGAATGTACGTTCTCACTTTTTGAATGTTGGAGACATACATCGCAGAAGTATAATGTTGATATATGCGAAGTTATCTGACTACGCACAAGTCTGTAACATATAAGAACATATTTTTATTCATCTTTAAAATGCAAGCACACATATACACACACACATGCCTTGTTAAGCTCTTAATCCAAACATAATGGGAAAAATTTTGCCCTCCAGAAGTAGTAGGTATGTATGTATCTGCTGTTTCTGCGAAGTCAGGTGCAGGGGTCCAATCAAGGGTCCCTACCTATTTTAGAATCATATCCATAAAGGTTTACACTCAGGCCACGATTTTGTTTCTCAAATTTTCGTATGTCTTGGACTTTGAGAGGAAATATTAAAATGAAACACAAATCCCCCCAAAATACCCCTCTAAGCAAACCCTCTTTCCATCAACACTTTAAACAAAAAAGCAGCATCGTATGTGTGTATGTATGTATGTATATGAAATACAAATCCCCCAAAATACCCCTCTTAGCAAACCCAGCTCCCCCTATCTATCCACTCTTTAAACACAATAAGCAGAATCATATGAGATATGTATATAAAATACAAATTCCCAAAAACACCCCTCTTAGCAAACCCGAATCCACTGTTTGTGGCGAGGTGGCACAGCTCTCTTAGTTGTTGGGATGTGCAGTAAATAATACACAGTTTATTAAATATATATGTAATTTAATATTTGTCAATTTACGATATTACCTATTGTTGATGATGCAGAGCAGAGTTGCGTGTACAATTTGAGAGTGTCTTAGCTACTCGAGCGGAGCGTAAGCTCGTGAAAGAGCGCAAAGCTTGCTCAAAGATGGAGACGGAAAGCTCGCTCTAAGCGTCAGATAACCTGATCTGGCTGATCAGCAGGGCGTCGCTGACGCGAACATCCACATTTTAAACAAAAAAAACAGAAACGTATGTCAAGCACATACAGCTCCTACTACATTGACATTGATATTTAATATATATGTATATATGTATTTATGTATGCCTACTAAGCTCACCTTCTGACCCTCTCAATCCTACGGAGCTCTATCACGATTAGCGCCGCGAAAGCACTGGATTCCAGCGTGATCGACACCAGATTGTTTTTTCTGGTGGATCGGCCCACTGCTTCCTCCAGTTGACGCCTCTCTTTGGAGAATCCCACGCATGCAAAATTCAGCTCTGTAGCTCTAAAGTCTCGGAGGAGATTGCGTTGATCCAGACAGACGAACAGAGAGACAGACAGACAGCACAGGTGACATCGCCCGCCCATGCCGGAGATGTGGTGTTATGGCTTCCGCTGGGAGGACAGCGCCCATCCCATGCGGAAGCCGAGGGATTTGAATTACCTCTGCTAGGTGGACATCGGGTATCACACCCATTAGAATAGAACGCACTATATTTTCATGTTGGTTTCTTTCTCATTTATTTCCGCAATTGCCATACATTGGTTGATATTGTAAAGATTTCACGGCCACATGCCGTTGAGTTCGTGGCGAGGCCTGCGCCGCAGTGCTCGCGGTGAGTTCGCGATTTGGTGGGTATGGCCGATTTTGTGCACTAGGTCCGCTGCGCAGTCGTGTGTGTGCTCGGTGGGTTCGGTGGTGTGGGTGTCGGGTGTGGATGGTGTTTGGTGGGGATGGATGATGTTTGGTGGAGATGGGTAAGTGGCTGTTATGTGATTCATCACAACCCCCCTTTCTCCCGGTCAGCCATTGGATACTGACCCTGCCGGTAGCATTCTGCCGGATCCGGAAGATTTCTCCGCCCAGATGGATCAAGGTCTTCCGGCGCCCTAGATCTGGCAGTGACAGCACCACCGCTACCAGCGCCGGTGGTATCCGCAGGTGTGGCATCAGAACTCGCCACTCAGGCGGTGCAGCGACCTAATCTTCTGATTCCCCTCCATGGGGGAGTGAGCGTGGTATCGCTCGCCGGTCCCTCGCCCGACTCCGGTCGAGGTGAGTCGGTATTCGTGATCGTGTATGTAGGCGTCAGCGGGGTGGCTTACCACTACTCTCCTCACCGCTGCTGCTCCTGGATTGCTCCTCCTTCTGGTTTGGCCCAGTGGTCGTCGTCGAGTGGCGGTTCCGACACAAGTCGAACCAGCTGTAGGCGGGGAAAAGGGTGGCCTCGCGTGTCCTCCTTTTGACCCGGTCGACGCAGCGTTTCAACAGGATCGTGCTCATCATCGCTCGTTCCTCCTCCTCCTCCGACCGACGCCAGACAGTGGGGTCGATCCTCCGGAGGGTCAACGGTGTCGCTGGTTCGTCGGTTGGGGTGTTGGCCGTGGGTCCATTTCGCGTTGATGGAAGGAAACGGGTATTCTAAGCAGTTGGTTTGCTGGTTGGGTTATGTCTTCTCTTGTAGGTCTGCTCGCGCTGGCTGTCGTTGAACAAATGTACTCTGTGTCGGTCAACGCTGCCTAATGTTGTTGCTGCTGATGTGGTGAGTTTGCTGGGGGTTTGTGTCTTGGGTTGGCCGACTCAGGCCCGTTGGCTTGCCAGTTCTGAAATAATGGTGATTGTCTTGGCTGCTCGCAGTTCAGCTCAGCTGTGCCCGTGGTCTCTCTGCCGGCTCTATTGCGCGGTGTGTTCGCCTCCTCGGCGCCATCTTGGTGGTCCCCTTTGAGGTGCTCCTTCAAATCGGCGATATTTGCTGTCCTGCGCTGTCGACTCCCGATCCGCTGCAGTCGGACAATGTTTGGGGAACCAAACTTAGCCAACGTCCAGGGTCCGGACGAGGACTGCCGTTCCCACCGTTGGCCGCCAATCTCGTTTTCTCAGATCGTAATATCTCCGTTGGTTCTCCGATGTGAGCAAACTGTTGCTGGGAGTCAGCTCGAAGATATCCCTCATCAGCTGTCCCTTTTCTGATACCGCTAGCGTCGGTAGGCCAGGTCCCGGGGTGACCTCCTCGTACAGCGCCCCTGGCAGGCGGGGTTAGCGACTCTGAACCAGAAACGTCGGACTGTAGTATCGGGGATCAACTCGCCCCACGCATTTTGTTGTGGTCCAAGGTATTGGGCGACCATTGTCTTGATCGTCCGGTTAGCCCGTTCCGTCGGGTTTTGCTGTGGGCTGTGGGCCGGTTCGTGAACTGGGTACCGTTGTCACAGACGAATTTGCTCGGTACCCGGAAGCGGCCCAAGATGCGTTCTCGAAACGTGTGCCGTAACGTGGACGCGGTAGCCCGTCTGAGTGGAGCCAACTCTACCCACTTGGTACAGTGGTCGATGAAAACCAGCAACATCGTGTTTCCCTGTTTCGATTGGGGTAATGGTCCCGGGTGAGCATCTTCCCTGCCAGCCGAAGTTGGCTAACCTTGCATTTCTGGCAGGTCTCTCCCGCCGCTTGCTGATCATGGCGTTCCGTAAGCACCCTTTCTCGGTTATCCCTCGGAATGCACAGCTTCCATGGGAGATATTCGTCCTCCATTGGTCGACGGTCGAAATGCCGATATAGTTGACCATTCTCGATGACATAGTCTGGCAAAATTCCCCGGGCGCTCCCTGACTCTGGCCTTTTGCTGGGTCAACCACTGCCACGTGCACGCTCCTTCCTTGGCGGTGTGCAGGGACTCGGCTGGTTGACGGGACAGAGTGTCGGCCATGACATTCAGTTTCCCTCGACGATAATGGAAGTTAAAGCGGCACTGCTGTAACTCTAGCGTCCAGCGGGCGATGCGTCCAGAGGGAATTCATCCACTTGAGCGCTCGGTGATCGGTGACGACGTCAAAATGATACCCCTCCAGGTAGCATAGGAGTTTACGTATTGCCCATACGATCGCTAAATAAAGTACGGTACCACTCGTTCTTGACCCTCGATGGTTTGAGTCAATACTGCCCCGAGTCCGTACACGCTCACGTCCATCTGCAGAACGAGTACGGGGCCTCCGTTCGCCATTCCCACTTCCTGGCCTTTTTGAGCAGGGATGTCATCGGCTGTACGATGTCGGCGAATTTCGGTACGAAGCGTCGCAACCAGGACGCGAGTCCTATGCACTGGCGGAGCTCCTTGCACGACGTCGGAGGTCGGAGATTTTTCACCGCGTCTATCTTCTGGGGGTCGGTGTGGATGACTGCTGCTCAACATCCAATTACAAAAAAAAATAAAATCTAATCTAGATAAGCAGAATAAATTAAAAGATAAACTAATGTTGAAAGATACCAAAATAAATCAACTTATTACTAAAAAGACTCCAATTAAAAAAAAAATTGAGATGGAAAATACTTTTGATCAATTCCAAGTAAATTTCAATAAAGAATTTATGTAACCGAGTTCAATACTGATATTGAACATTTAAACACTGATCAAAGAAGTAAAATCATCTCTTTATTAGATAATTATAAAAACATTCTTGCAAAAGACAAGTATGATGTAGGTAAAGTAAAAAACTATGAAGCATTTATAGATCTACAAGTAGAAAAATACTGCTACAAAAGACCGTACAGATGTTCGTTAGAGGATAAAGCGGAAATTGAAAACATAACCTAATTGAAGAATCATATAGTCCATTTGCAGCACCAGTCACATTGGCTTATAAAAGAGATGAAGGAAAGAACACTAGACTCTGTATTGATTTTAGAGATATAAACAAACTAAGAAGTCCTCAATCACAACCATTTCCTTTAATTGAAGATTTAATGGTTAGACCGTTGATTGCAAGTACTTTACAGCGCTTGACATAAACTCAGCCTTTTGGTCTATACTCTTGAGAATTAAAGATAGGCAAAGGACTTGATTTGTGACACAAGAAGGTCATTATTAATGGACGTGCCTTCCTTTTGGATTAAAAACAAAATATCAGAAAATTTTGGTAAATTATATAAAATTTTGGTATAATTATATAATTCCGGCCATTTATAATCAAAAAGCTCCAATTTTTATATACACAGACGCAAGCATCAAGGGTATGGGAGCTATTTTAAAACAAACACAAAACGATCACAAACCATTGGAGAACTTAAACATAATGTGACATGACACTCTATCTTTCCCAGGATAATTTTAAGATTATATACAACCCGGGGACGCATAACACCGAAGCTGACTGCCTGAAACAAGATAGGAAGAAAAAAAAATAGTCTTGAGTGAAGAATATAGTAAAAAAAAATACAAAAAATTCATAAGGAGCCCTGCCATATTGGAATAAGCCAAATAGAAGCAAAAATTAAATCATTTAACACAGCACCATATTTATCTGATAACATAAAACCAATTTGCAAAAGATGTGAAATTTGTATAAAAAAAAAGACTAGAGTAAACAAGAAATTTGGATTGTTGTCATATTTAGATCCAACAGAAAGACCATTTCAAATAATGCCTTTAGACACAATTGATGAATTTGGTGGACAGCAATCGTCAAAAAGATATTTGCATCTATTAGTAGATCATTTTACTAGATTTGCTTATATTTCATGCTCGAAAAAGCAACTCGCCGATGACTTCGTCAAATTAGTAGAAAAAGTTTCGAAAGAAAATTCGATTGAAATTTTACTCGCAGATCAGTATCCTGCCATCAACTCAAAAGAATTAAACATTAACTAATGGAAAAAAAAATTGAATACATTTTTACCGCAGTAACGCAGTAAGTCAAACGGTCTCAACGAGAGATTAAGCCAAACCTTGGTAAGCAAAATAAGATGTATGCTCAACAATGACGAATGCAAAAATAAAAACTTGGTCAAAAATCGCAGAAGAATGCTTGAACAGTAGAACAGTGCATACTGTAATAGGATTTCTCCTATATACCTAATGAATGGTGAGTCTACCGATTTACTACCTCCAGAGCTAAAAGCAATTAACGACTTCTCTAAAAATTTAGAACAATAGGAATCTAGCACTGTTTAGATAAAAAAAGTCACACGAATATAACAAAAGTCTTTTTGATAAAAACAGAATAAAACATGATTTTGAAAAAGGCGATATGGTCTATATAACCAACGGCAATAAGCTCAACAGGAAAAAGATGGATGAAATAAGAATTGGCCCCTTTGAAATAGAAAAATCGACATCTCTATACCATGTCACAAAGCTCGTTCCCATAGCTGAATAATTTTAATTCTTTTAAGCTTAATTCACATTTTAAAGAGAATTAAGCATCTCAAGAGGGGAGATGTAAGCTTTGTATACATGCATAACTCCAATGATCAGCTGTTTGGATGGTCATGCCACATCCTATCGAATATCGAATGAAAAAGATCAGTTGTCCACAATAAGACATTGTACAATTAAAAGCTGAGTCAATGGAGCATAACAAATTAAAGTGGAATTTAAAATATTAAAAGCGTAAATTATTGTTAAGCTATATTGGATATTGTACAACAAGTTGCTTAATAAATGAAGTATCGATTTTGAGAAGAATATATATATCTATATATATATATATGTATATATCTATATACATATATATATGTATATATCTTTATACATATATATATAGATATATTCATATATATATATATATTTAATTTACAATTTTATAATGAGTTTTATCACTCCTTATGTACCTCTTATCATCTTGAGTACTTAGAGCTACTTAGGTTATGTTTTGTGTGTACAATTTATGTAATTTTTGTAAAAATTATTGTTTGTGGCAGGGTGGCATAGCTAATTTAGTTGTTGGGGTGTGCAGCAAATAATACACTTATTATTAAATATATTATTATATATTTCGTATTTATCACTTAACAATCATGAGAAGTTACGATGCGCAGAGTTGCGTTGACAAAGTTAGAAGAGCGTCTAAGGGACTGGAGCTGAGCGCAAGCGTTAGAACGCAAAGCTTGCTCTCAGATGGAGACGGAAAGCTCGCTCTAAGCGTCAGATCAGATCACCTGCTCTGGCTGATCAGCTGGGCGTCGCTGACGCCAACATTCCGCCCCCTTGCAATATATTGCAAAAGGAAAAAAAAAATGGTCTTTAATTCCTCGTCGCTTGTATTTTTCGTCTCTTATCGTCCTTCAGTCTTGTACAAGCGGGTCGGGTTATTGATATGTGGCGCTTCCAGCGATTGACTAAGGACATGGACCTTCCGTGGATTGCTGGCGCAGCAATCGGAGTGAAGGGACCTTCCGACGGGAAATGTCTATCTACTGATATTCGATTCACATAAGAATATATTGATTTTGGTTAAGAAGTGGATAAAGTAGATAGGGGACCACTGAGAACCCATCCGAAGATAGTTTCTTGCCCAAGAAGCGTACCACAAATGTTGGTTTTGACGCTCTCCAAGAGGATGGACGGAAGGATATCCGCTCCAATGAGGCCGTCAATTTCTAAAGTTTGGTGAAAATTGGGGTCGGCCAACGGCATATTAGGCAGATCTCTTAGCAAATTTCTTTGGATAGAGTAGGAGGGGAGTTTGCCTGTTATGCTTGGAAGGATAAAGGCCGAAGTCTCAACATGCAACCTAGGCTTGGTAGGAGATGTGAGCCGCAGATGGCAAAACTTCTTTGATTGGGCGGAGATTGCTTGGTTAAGCCCAGTCACGTGAGCTGAAACCAAGCTGAAAGGCGGGTTGATATGATTGAACATCCGTTTGGAGATAAAGGATGCTTCGGATCCAGAATCGATCAACGCGCGCACTGGATAGTTGGCCCCCTGGTGCGATATATTCAGAAGGGCGGTTCCTAGTAGGACGCCTTGAGTGTTGGAGGAAAACAGTTTTGCACGTGCGTAGGTGAGGTTGTAGGAGTGGACTCTATGTTCTGGAGACTTACGTCTGGAATGGAAGAAAGCGATGCGGAGGGGATGTGCAGAAGTGTCGTCCTTGCAAGTGCGGCAGTTATACGCACTGGTGCAATCTTTTAATTGATGCCCTCGGCCAAAACAGTTCAGACATGGTCTGTACTGTTTTATGGTGGAGGCTCTCTCGTTTACTGACATTTCCAGAAAACGAGGGCATAGACGGATCGGGTGGTTCTCTTTCGAACATAGCTTGCAATAATGCTGGTTGACGCTTACTTTCGTTGTGAAAGTGTGGATCCTGGCCATCGGCATGTTCTTTTTGAGGACTTGAGACTGGTTGATCGTGGTTGAAGGGGGCTTGTGGTCTTCAATAGCCTCAAGCGTTCGATGTCTATTGATTTGGAATTTATTCATCAAATCCCACGACTGTAACTCTGTCCTACTGCTGATGGATTACTCCCAGAGGGACAGAGTTAATTTGGAAAGCTTTGATGATCAAATGAATACAACAATGGCATCCCAATTCTCAGTATTCATGTAGGAATGCTCCAGAGCGGTTAGACACCCTTCAATGGTGCTTTGCAGCTCTTTGAGTGCTGCCCCGATCTCTTGGTGCATGAAGGTCAGACTGAATAGAGTTTTAAGTTGACGGTTGACTAACAGTCGCTTGTTTTCAAAGCGCCCTGTTAGGTTGTTCCAGGCGGATTGTATTTCCCATTGGTGAGAGGTAATTTAGTTAACAAAAGCAAGCAAGTTGGTCTTCACAGCCAGACTCCGGATCCGGCTGAAGTCACATTTGATGTTAGAAGAACAGCATTCTGACGGCGATCGTCGCCTCCAGAGACAACCCAACTAATCCGCGTCTTTTGAATAAGTGGTATTGACACACGCATAGCAGCTCATAAAACAAGCTGGATGCAATGAGCAAATCTATCCGCTGTGACTTGTCGAATGCTGGATCAGCCAAAGTTATGTTGGATGGTATATTCCAATTGCTTGTGTCAAGATTGACGCTTGGCTGTCTGATATTTATGCTGGACGCTACCGCGGCCGTGATATTGGTTCCAAACTCCGAAGCATGAGCCCGAAGACTGAGGTGAACAGTGTGTCCGTCAGTGGAAATCCTGCAACAATCGAAGACGACCTTGTCCTTTTTAGTTGCAGTTGGTTGGCAAATCTGGCAGTAATGAGATGCAGCTGAGAACCGGAATCCAAAAGGGCACGACATGGAACGTAAGGTGCCAGAAGAATTCCTGCACACCCTCAGAATTGATATCTTGGGTGACGAGAGTATTAGATACGTTTTCGAAAGAGTTTGATGTTTTATGCGGTGCCAATCGCATTTTGATAATCCGGGTAGTAGTACTTTTCTTAAAATAATTGAGTAAATTTCTCTATACCTGGATGTAATAATTTTCTATGTGTTTCAATAATATACTCTTTGAATTCTGCATATGATTGAAGATCTATCAGTTTTTTAGTGGATCTTATTACTTTAGTATTGTTATTGGCATTAATTATATCAACGAAAGCTTTTTGAAAAATAAGAAAATCGGTTTCATTATTAAAGTGAACAACGCTTTTCGTTGAACATATTCTTTAATTTTTTCTTTGGCATAGTCATTTGTCATTTCAATGTAATTTATTAACATTTGTGTTTTAAGGAAATAGTGATTTAAATTAACATCATTTGAAGTGCTTCTTTTAAATTGTGTTTGTCCTTTATAGTAGTTTATGGGTCTTTCCGTAACCGAAATATAATTTTGGTTGTCTTCTTCAGCGTTGTGTACAGTTGCTGCTGTGGTATTATAAATTTCTCCTAACAAATATTTTCCTACTTTAATTCTGAATAAAGCATCCGCAACTTAATTTTCTTTGCCTGGTACATATTTTATTTTATAATCAAATTCGTTTAATTTTATCTTCCATCTTTGCAATTTCATGTTTGGTTCTTTTATGTTATTAAGCCAAACAAGTTATTTATGATCGCTGAGGATCTCGAATTGTCTACCAAATAGATAGGAACTTAAGTATTTAGTGGCCCAAACAATAGCTAAAAGTTCCTTTTCAATAGCGGAATAATTTATTTCATGCTCATTTAATGTTCTACTTGCATAACAAATTGGATTTTGATTTTGTGACAGTACAGCACCCATTGCTATATTACTGGCATCTGTTGTTAGTGAAAATGTTTTTTCAAAATTCGGATAAATTAATATAAAATAATATATAAAATATATATATAAAAAATAATATATAAAATGTATATAAAATAAAATATAATATAATATCATTAATATTAATTGTTGCCCCTTTCTTTAACTTTAAAGTCATTAGTTTTACAATATGTAAAAATTTAGGAATAAACTTTCTGTAATATCCACAAAGTCCTAAAAATGATTTAATTTCTCTTGTTGTTTTTAGAATTGGAAAATTTTGTATGGCAGTGATTTTTGTTGGATTTGGTTTGATTCCTTCTGTTGTTATAACGTGACCTAAGAATACAGTTTCCTTTTTCATGAACTCACATTTGTCAACTTGTAATTTTTAATTCGCTTCTCTGAGTTTACTAAATACTCTTTTTAATGATAATAAGTTTTCTTCCAATGAAGTGGAATATACAATTATATCATCCATGTATACTTAACAATTTTTATAGATAAGATCTTCTAATGGATTGTTCATACAACGTTAAAATGTTGCTGGAGCATTTTTCAGAACAAAAGGCATTCGAGTATATTCGTAATGTCCGTTTTTAGTTGAAAACGCTGTTTTTGGAATGCTTTGCGAATCCATTTGAATCTGATGGTAGTGAAGTATTGACATTTTCAAAGTTTGTCTAATATTTCATTCATGACTGGAATAGGATATTTATCATCAATTGTAATTTCATTAAGTTTCATTGTCATAGTTCATACAGTCAATGACTATACGGAATTTTTGTTTACCTGATGCATCTTTCTTCTTTGGCACAATCCAAATAGGTGAGCAATAAGGTGAATTTTATTTTCGGATTATTCCTTGTTCAATCATTTATTTTATTTGTTTTTCGGCTTCTTTGTCGTAAGCTTGAGGGTATTTATAAGGACGCTTAAAAATGGGATCTTCCTGTTTCGTTTTAATGGCATGCTTAATTGTACTGGTGAAAGTCAAATTTTCACTTTCTTTGTACTGAATGTCATTAAACTCGAAAAGAATATTAGTAAGTTTAACTTTTTCTTCATCGTTCAGATGGTCTAATCTGCAATCATTTGTTTCTTTTAGCTCAATTTTTATGGCAAAATTAAACGGTTTATCTTCCGTTAGAGGCGGATCAAGGCAATTTATTGCGGTCTTGTCCTCAACAGGTTCATCACGATTATATCTTATAAGAAACTGATAATCGCTTAAGATGACTGTTTTTTCTTTATAGTTTATTATTGCTTCACAAGATTCTAGATATTCTCTTCCTAATAAAATATCATGATTTTCGGAAAAATTTTAAATAGAATATTTGATTAGTCGGACAAAGTTTGCTTGGGGCTAAAGATATAGATTTCTTTAGTTGCACATTGCCATTAATTGTTTTCACATTTAAATGGCAAGGTTTAATCGGAAAATTTAAAAAGTTTTCTTTCATCAAATTAATAGATGAACCTGTGTCTATTACACAATTGAAATTTTTCCCATTCATTGTGATTCGGATGAAGGGGTTTGATTTTCGGGTTCCGAGGCATCTTGATGAAAATTTTCAGAAGTATCCATCTTTGAATGACCACTCGCACTTTCGCGTTGTCTTTTAAAAGTTTTATTTTGTTCTTGTGGAACTTGAGTTTGACTTGGGTAATTCAAAAGGCTTTGTGTTCTTGCTTGATCTTAATTTTGTTTAAATAGTTTTTGTAATGATTGAATGTTATCATTATTGTTACTTGGTTTGATATTTTGTTTTGTTGTATTTGAAAGATTTGTGGTTGGGTAATAATTTTGATTATTTCCGTTATTTAAATTGTTTTGAGGCTTTGGACTGTCTGGTTTATTATTTTTATATAGTCCCTAACGCTCTGCTACTTGTTTCAGTTTCGTTGCCATAGTTATATCGTATCTAGCTAATGTCATGAAAATTCTGTCTGGTAATTTTTTCGTAACAACGTCTTTCACTGTATTGTTCATTGCATTTGTGTACAACAAAGTATTTTGACTATTATTTTCTAACATCTATTTGTTCGATATTATAAACGACTTATATTCTAATTCTTCGACAAACTTACGAATACTTCCATTGTAATGGGTATTGTAGAGTCTTCTTAGTAGTTCTTCAAAGGGTGTTTGTGTTTTGAATTTCTCGATGAGTGCTTCTTTTGGCATCATCCATGTGTTCGCTGCTGTTAATTGTGAAACTCTCTGAGCTCTGCATCTCAATTGCTCCAAATAACACGCTGTGCTGTCTTATTTCCTGAGTAGGGTAAATCTGCTTGATGAAGTCCAGTCTCCTGATGAAGGCAGTGAGTTCTTCCGTCTTTCCATCGAAGACTGGTAGCTGTCGGAGTTGTCCAAGAGCCTGCATTAGGTGAGACTCTGAGAGCTCCATGCTTGCTGTTGCTGTCATGATATTGTTGTTGTTTAGTGGTTGGGTGGTAACACTATGTATATTTCTATACTGATTTATTGTAAATGTTCACTGTATTATTGTTCACAGACTGCTTCTATAAGGCTTATGTCCTAAGTGAACTAGTGCACTAATGTC
>JAWNOY010000388.1:0-12457 GCA_035045545.1 Drosophila gaucha
AACATTGTTATTGGTCGTGAAATCCTTAATCAAGGATATGTTATTATATCTCCAAACAAGTTTGAAATGGTAAAACCCAAATCTGTAAATATTTGTTTAGTAGATGTGGAACCAGTTGACCTTACTAATCTTGACGAACGAATCTGATAAAAATAAGTTAATAATTACTGCACTTATTAAGGAAATACCATCTACACGTGTGAGCACATTTGAAATGAAAATTCGGTTGGTTTATCATAGCAAAACTGTACAACGCCGGCCACATAGGCTTAGGCCTGAAGAAAGAGATATTGTTATAGAAAAGTTAATTGAGCTGTTAAAGTGTAATATTCGACCCAGTTGTGTTCTCCCTTTGCAAGTCCCATGCTACTTGTCAAAAAGAAAAATGGGACCGATCGCCTTTGTGTCGATTAAGTAAATGACCAGATTGTCAAGTTTCGGGGTGCGAATTACTTTACATGTCTTAACATGGCAAGTGGCTTTCATCAGATCCCAATTCACCCTGATTCCACAGAATATACTGCATTTGTAACTCCGGATGGCCAGTATGAATTCTTAACTATGCCGTTCGGACTGAGAATGCGCCATCTGTGTTCCAACGGACGATTATGCAAACTCTAGGTGACTTGGCCTTTTTGTACGTGATTGTTTATATAGACGATATTATAATGGTGTCACCCACAATTGAATTAGGCATAGAAAGGTTAACAACAGTGCTAGACATTCTCATATGAGCTGGATTTATTTTTAATATCAACAAATGTAGTTTTCTGAAAACAACCGTTGAGTATCTGGGATACGAGATAAAGGCAGGAGAAATTCGACGAAACATACGAAAAATTACTTCTTTGATCTCTTTGCCACCACCACAGACACTTTTTAGTGTGCGACAGTTCACTGGTCTAGCATCCTATTTCCGCAAGTTTGTACCTGGCTTCTCCCAAATAATGAAACCATTATAACAACAGGAAAGGAAAGTTTTCGAAAGAAAATCGTAAGCATCCTTACAAATTTATTTATTTATTTATTTATTTAATAATGTTGACAAAGACGAGTGTCAACGAAAACAAAAATAATATATAAAAATTAAAAAATAAGATTTAACAAAGTATAAATAGATAGCCTAAAGTAAAATTACAGCAATGTATACCCTAATAACATCACCGACCCGTTGGGGGAATTTTATTTGCCCGACCGGCCAGCTATGCTCCAAATCACAGCTCAATGTAGTCAGTGATGTTATTGGGATCTATAAATCAAAAGGTTTTGTCAATAGGAAACTTAAACAAAAATTAGTATTGAAATTAATAGCGTTAAAAAATTAAAAAAAAAATAGGAAGCGATTCCAACTGTGAAAACACTGATAACGATGGGGGAGATTTTTGCCAGTCCGGCCGGCTATGCCCCTACTCATAGCTACGCACTGTCAGTGATTTCCCGAAAGTGAACTGAAAGCAAGGATTTGATTAAAGGAAGAGAGAGTTCAGATGAGATGACGCTATAAAATTGATGATAATTATGGCAGAGGACATGAAACGAACTGTGCAAAGAATAATCTGTTGTGCACATAGGTAAAATCAAGTGACGAAAGTGCCTGGTTGGTCTCCCAGGGTCAGAGAAATTGAGACGACTTAAAAGAAAGACGGAGTCTATGTCACCAATAATCAACTTATGTAGAAAAACAAGTAAGAAAGCTCTAGTCGAGTCACAGCCCGACTACGAGATCCCCTGAACCAAGTCCGAGCTGATGTTTTAAACAACCTAGCTTACATCTTTTATCTATATATATTACCCTCTGCGCGCATATATGCATGCACACATACACACATGCACACATACACACATGCACACAGGCACGCATATACACATGCACACAACAGAAGCACGCGCGTCGATTGCTGCGTAGTTGATTTGAATGAATGTGTGCACACGTACAGGCTGCTGCCGCGTGCTTTTACAATGTTTCCTTTAATAACTTCTGTATTACTTAACGGATTTAAATGCAATTTTCTGCATTGAGTGCTATTAATTTATTGAAAATACGGTTTTCACTTAAAAATTTAAAAAAATTAAATTGTGGATTTGATAATTTTTTTTTTAAATAATTTTTTTTTGGGAAATGTGGAGCTGGTATCCAAAATATGAAAAAATAGAAAATGTATTTTAATTACAAAAAGCTAAAAACAAAATTTGGTAGCAGTAGCTAAAAATATGTAAAAGATATGGTCAAAAAACTGAATCTTGATAACGTTTTAAATCGATATCATTGAAACGGAAAAATTTATCGAATATCTAAAACAAACTCGATATGCGCGCTGTATACACAGACCATCATGCAAAATTTGAACTCTCTAGCTCTTATATGTTCTGAGATCGACGCGTTCATACAGACGGACGGACGGACGGACGGACGGACGGACGGACGGACGGACGGACGGACGGACGGACGGACAGACAGACGGACAGGGCTAAATCGACTCAGCTCGTCACCCTGATCAAGAATATATATACTTTGTGGGGTCTGCCACGCCTCCTTCTGCCTGTTACATACTTTTTGCAAAACCATTATACCCTGATTTCCCATTTTCAATGGGTTCAGGGTATAATTACACCAAGAGATGATCTACGATTGATTAATGACGGAAGATCAAGGAGCAGAAGCCTACTGGAGTAAGATGGAAAACGTAGAATGGGGTCCCAATTCAATCCACGTAAAGCAAATATTAAGAACTGTTTTTGGACAGACTCAATGCGATCCTGTTTAGTCTTATGCTGAGGAGACCATATACAAGAGCAGTACTCAAGGATTGGCCGAACAAGCGAAGTGTAAAGAAGTTTGGTTATAAAAGGATCATTAAACTCTTTCGACCAGCGTTTAATGAACCCTAGAACACCTTTGGCTTCATTTACTATAGTCGAGATATTACTGTTGAAACATAATTTGGAGTCAAAGAGTACACCAAGATCTTTGACTACAAAAATACGTTTCAAGGGAATACTGTTAATGGAATAATTAACAAGCTGGGGTCTTGAACGACTGAAAGACATAATCATACATTTAGAGCAATTTAAATGTAACTGATTAACATCACACCACACCTGCATAGAATTAAAATCTTTTTGCAGGCGTAGGTGATGCGACAAGTCAGCATAAGACAGGAAAAGTTTTACATCATCAGCATACATAAGTATCTGAGAGTAAGAAATTAAAGACGAAAGGTCATTAATGAAGAGAGTAAAGAGTAATGGACCCAGATGACTACCTTGCGGTACACCCGATGAAGAATAAAGTAGTTTCGATTTGAGCCTGTTCTAGCAATATTTGATAAAGGCAGGAGAAATTCGACCAAACATACGAAAAATTACTTCTTTGATCTCTTTGCCACCACCACAGACAGTTTTTAGTGTGCGTCAGTTCATTGGTCTAGCATCCTATTTCTCCCAAATAATGAAGCCATTATAACAACAGGAAATTAAAGTTTTGCTTGGAATACTGAGCTCGAAAGTATTCGAAAGAAAATCGTACATAAGCGCGAGGGTTACTTGTTAACTTATACATATATGTATGTACATATGAATATGTATGTATATACCTTTTGGGCTGGCTGTCAAGTGGCATGTGCAAGTGTTTGATTTTTGTGTTCGCCAGATGACCTCAATGTCAATGTCAATGTGTCGTGGGAACTGGGTCAAGTGGAATATGTTTTGAAGAATAAAAGAGCGAGAGTTGTTTATGTCTACGTTTGTTTATGTTTATGTTTATGTTTATGCTTATGTTTATGTATATGTTTCGGTATATGTTTGACGCTGTATTTTTTGGAAGCGGAGAGAAAAAGAAAACAATTTTTGTGGTTTTCTGTTTTATATACATATGTATTTATTTTATAAGCATTCGTAATTTAAGAGACATGTACTTGTAAATAATTTGATCGACCCTCTGAATTTGGTTGAGTATAAGGTGGCATTCACATGTGTTTGGTCTCTCCGCAATATCTTTGTAGAGGCACTCACAATAACTTAAATCCATTTAATATTGCCGTGTAAAAATGTCATTGAATTTACGGTGTATAAAATAATCTCGGCCTGAAATTATGACTTTGAGATAAGAAGAGGAGACAATGCCTTTGAACTCTTCTAAAAAATCCTAGATTTGTTCTATGCTATTGCCAATCATTTTTTTGAGTGCTAAATGTCTTAATGCTCCAGGGAAGAACTGCTGACTGAATATGAAAGCGCTTAAATACTCCATTCACTCACAGAAATATGTCAGTAGCATAGTTTTGCTGAGTGAAATCGCTTATATTTCAAACGACTATATTACCCTAAACGGACTTGAAGTCAGCAGTATCACCACGAAGGAAGTGAACAACATTATCATCATCATCATCATCATCATGGACCGAGAATCGAACAATAACTTCTGCTCTGATAGGGAGAGTAATGACATCTCTTCGATGTCGGCAGATCAGTGGGCGGGAGATCGTAGACAGGAAAGAAGGGAATGAATGTTAATGGCCAGGTTTAACACTATGAGACAAAAGCCCGTAATAAGTGAGCATGAGCTAGTCTTAGAAAAGCTGTATAGAATTCTCGGCTTTCGAAGATTTACTTGTGATCACGGAGTATTCATCAAATTTGAGCTGGAAGATAATTTCTTCTATCTTCCTGCTTATTTCCATGCTTTACCCCATGCGGACTTAAAGGAATTTATTGATCTTGATTTGCAATTATGCAAAAAAGAAAATGCTGATGGATCACTTAGATTAACTTTGACATATGAGCCATATGCATATTCGTTTAACTCAGACAATTAATCACTAGGGAATATATATTCATATGCAAACTGGTGATTTTCGACTACATCAATTGTCTACAAACGTAATAATACTGAAGCTAACAAAAACATCTTTTTTTATAAATATAAATTATTTCTATACATTTAATATTGTAGTTTTGCTGTAGCTACCAAGATCGCAGCACCAAGCCGTCAAGAGGGGTTGTACTCAACTAAGCGGTCGTGGAAAAGAACGCAAGTTCAATATTTGCTGGACTTGTACCAACTGATAGGTCAATGGAAATGCGTACGTCGAGGGGGCCACTTTTGACGCTTTCCTGCTGGTGTGATAAGTCGATAACTACAATGTTTGTTTATCTTTTGCTTCGCTGGGTGGTATGACGGATTCATTTTCTGAAAACGTGAAATAACCCATCACCTTTATTGAAGCAATCAGTGCTTTTAAATTATTTATATTTCGGCTGAATATAAGTAAATATTTTTAAATTTCCATCGATTACGACTTTCAATCAAGCCAAGCATCAGATTTGTTTTACTACAGTTACTCGGCCCCACAATTAACGCCCTAATTGAGCTAAGTAGCAGAATACTATGCCTAATCAAGCTATTAGCATTCGATGACAAGTCAACATTTCTAACTTAAATATTACTTTTTTGTGTTTTAAGTTGCATATTTAATGTGTTGGATTGCTGGATCACTAGCGTATTTATCAATGCAAGTTCGTTGACTGTTTTATAATAAAATCAGTCGTAAACTGAAAGCCTATCGTTGTAGAGGTGGTGGACTAGTGGATAGTCTTATTAATAATTTACCCATCGAGCTGCATTTACCTGGCTATCAATTCTGTGGGCCAGGCACCAAACTAAAGAAGCGCCTTGAACGAGTTGATAGGGATGTTAACCCATAGGATGCTGCTTGCAGAGAGTACGAAATCGCCTACTCACAAAACAAAAACCTTGACAAGCGACATTTAGCGGACTCACTATTATCAGAAAGGGCGTGGGAGCGAGCAACAGCTACAGATATCAGTGCAAGGGAAAAGACTGCGGCCTGGCTCGTTACAAACGCAAAGACGGTGAAAAGATCTTTTGGCATGAGATTCAACACTCACAACAGCAACAACAACAACAACACAATCAAGCGAAAGCAAAATAAGAAGATAATGCTGCACGTTGCTCAAAAAAAGGGAAATTCATACAGATTGTGAGAGCAGCTTCCAAGGTGTTGAAATTGAACGAACCTGTCGACATTGATAATGGAATTCAAATTGCGCGTTAAGCGACACATCGTAATGGCTATGGTACAACTACTTCTGTAGCATCACACTCGCTGTGAAAAAACTTCTAAAGCAGCTACCCTCTCTTAAATATTGATATTTAGAAATTCGCTCATAACCACATACCAAACTTTGAGGGTGAATTTATGAGGGATTCCCTACCTCCGAGTAAAGATCTATGGCGAAATGAATGTAGAGTTATAAGTTAAGATTCATCAACGGGAGGTGGCACACACTGGATAGCTTATACTAAAAATGCTAAACATGAGGTGAATTATTTCGATAGTTTTGGAAATTTACATCCGCCTATAGAAGTCATACGTTATAGTCTGGGCAGCAATATACAATACAATTATGAACGAGCTCAAAAATTTCAGAGCTATAATTGCGGTCACTTATGTTTGAATTTTCTGTTGTTCCATTGATTTTCATTGGCTTCAAAATGCTCAAGAGCAGCAATCTACATATTCATATATGGACTCCTCAAAAACTCCTCATCTGCACTTGAGCTATTTTCTTCCCAATAAAAAGGGCAGAATTTGTCACAAGTTGTATCAGTCTATTTTTACCATGGAAGCCGCATCGACATCTTTGAACTTGCAGGAGCAGCAAGAGCCAAACCAGCATCAGCGGCAACAGCAGCGTAGGCAGCATCGTCAGCATAGGCAGCATCGCGTACAGGAACAGTTGCAGCTGCAGATGCAAATGCTGCCAGAAGCATTTCCGCAACAACAACAGCAGTAGCAGCAGACGAATCATGAACAAGAGCAGCTGCAGCAGGTGGAGATGGTAGCGGGAAACTATCAGCAGCAGCAACAAAGCAGCAGCAGCCCATCATTAGTGCGGACGAGTATAAGCTTGTTCACGATTTAAATTTCAGGTCCGTGAAGCCGTTGCTAAATATGACAAAGATGCAGACCAACATCGAGATGGATGGCGAGCCTCCACAAAATATGGACCCTCGCTAGCGTTGGAGCTGAATGACTTCATATTATACCTCCCCAAGAGATATAATTCCATGACTGATTCACCAATACAAATGCTGAGTAATCAGAAATATTCGATTACCAAAACAATTATGTCCGAGGGTAATACCCACACATTAACATTCGGTATAAAAAGCTCTCTATCTGCACAAATGTTACCTCAATAAAAATTATAAATAAAATATATTGATTCACAAAATAAAAAAAAAAGAGCAAAAATCTTTTTATTTACATGAAATAATTTTTATTTTTTATATAGCGACTCATCATGAGAAAATAAACACACAAAAAATTTATTTATTAAGCAGTGCATTACTGAAATTGAATCAGAATGCATTTTATCACACAACCTAATCAAAACATATTGTGATCTCTCTCACTCTCTACTCCTACTACACACACACACACATATATATACATTACAAAACATATACATTCTCAAAACTGTTTAGCTGCCATCAAGGCTGTTCTATAGAGCTGATCTAGTTTACCAGCAGAAGAAGAAAAACAGTAGCATTTCAGTATCTACCATGGGGTAAAAATATTTTAAGCGATATAGCGAAAACTAGGAATGTTCTCAAGCGGAAATTTAATAGCATTAAGTTAGGAAAAGCTGAAATAGATTTACGGATAGAAGATTCTCTAAAGCTAATAACAGCCCCATTAGAAAAGCTTATTAGTAAGAATGAAATATTAAATAATCATTTGTTATTTATTAATGATGAATTCAGTGATGCTACTATGGGTATATCCATATGGAACAACAAATCTCTCAATGATAATCACTCTCAAGTTCACTTTCAAGACAATAATGATGACATAGATTAAATGCTCAATCTAAGTGAATTAGCTCGAAGAATTTTGCTTGATAAGACATATGGACCGTATAAAGGTGATAATGGTGATTTGCGACTAGGAAATTCTAGAATCAGCACTGCAAATGGAAAATTTGCCTTGGAGAGTGGAGAAAATTGGCAGCTAACTTCTGGCTTATATTCTTTAATTTACGAGAATAATCTACATAACTATGACGAGGGAGAGCTAGAAAATTATAAGAATATTTTGAATATCACAACATACGGATGACCCGAATGAAATTGTAGGTAGATTAAAACTTCTAATTACATCGTATGCTGCTGGACATAGCAACCATAATAACGAAATAGTATTAATATTAGAAGAGCTTCGAGAATCTAAAATCATATATACTTATATACTAGCATTTATTGTTCAAATTGATAAGTTTGCTCATTACTCCTCATATATATATGACTATATATTTTAAATTTTAGTCATTTTCATCATGTCTGTTGATTAGTTTGGTCGTCAATCAAACGAAAAATTTAATCAAGAAAGTTTTAAGTTTACAAAAGCAAATCAACAAAATAACACAAAAATAATTTATTTAGCAAAAATGCAGAGGATGTTGCTAAGGCAATGTTGAGTATATTTAAATTAGGAGAACTAATTGCAAACTGATGGTAAAGAGTTTTTCAATAGATCATTTAAGCAATTAATGAGTCAATTTAATATTAATCACTATTCAACATATAGCAAAGAGATGATGTGGAAAGAGATTAGTTTTAATGGGGCATATCGTTGGATCGACGTTTATCAAAATTTAATTGATAAATACAATTGAAATTGTCACATCATTAACCTGTAAATCCATATTATGACTGCTGATGCTATTGCTGCTGCTGCTACTGCTGATGCTGTTGCTGCTGCTACTGCTGCTGATCTTGATGATTAAATGAAAATCTGCAGTATAAAGTGTGTGGTCTTTTTTCTTTGTTTATATATATTTTTTTTTAAATTTTCTTTTTTAGGACATTTTGAGTGGTTACTGTAAATTCTGTAGTAGAAATTTGTGTGTGTATGTGTATGCTTCTTAGGTAATTTCAAGTGACCGGTGCTCTGTTGATGTTGTTGATATGTTTTTCTTTTTTTCGCTTTATTGTGCTATATATATATATAATTAATTTACAATTTTATAATGCCCCCAAGCATAAGTGTGAATTTTATCACTCGTTATGTACCTTTTATCATCTTGAGGAATTAGAGCTACTTTTGTTATTTTTTTGGTGTACATTTATGTAAATTTGACTTAAAAATATACATATAGCTAGTTGTATATGACTTATTATTAAACAAACAATCAGAAAATACATTCAGACTTTGGTCTTTTAATATGGACCTTTTGATACCCTATATATTTTTTTTGTGTCAACTCTGGCGGATATTCTGCTGTATCAAATCTTTTTTCAACATCATTTCGAATGTCAGCGAATGGTATATATGAATGAGTCAGTATCCATATAATTTAATGAAAGTTTTTTTTGAAGTTTTGGTAGCATATAGTTGTAGTGAAAATCGTACATTTTATGCTTTGACAAGTCTAGTATACAGAAACTTAAATATATGGGTTTGTTGTATAAATTAAAGTCATTTCATTTGAATTGCATAAAGATCATCAGCATACTGAGCGGAGCTGTGAAAATTTGGTTTCGAAATTAAAGCTCTGGCCCCTAAATTGTTGCGTTTTCTAGTTTGCCATGAACATACTAACCAAATACAAAATTATTTAGTAACTTGGAAATAGTTTTCTCAAAACTCGTTTTGGCCTGCGTTCTATGATAAGTATTTTTTTAAATATATTTTTTTAGCCAAGGTGATTTCTTGAATCTTAAAATTACCTATGTTGTGCTCCCAAATCAGCGATAAGCTTTTGAACTAAACATATTAAGGTGGGCTTCTGATTACTAGGGCAAAACGGTAAATCGTTATTTATATCATTTAGAGCAGCTGGACACTCCAAATATACTTCAAGAATATATCAATATTCAGATGTCTCAGTATTGTCAAAGACATTATATATTCTAATCTCCTCATCACTCATCCAACTGAGCGTTGTATAATAATGTGCTGGATGAAGGAAGAAAATATTTCTGCATATTGAACGAAAATTTTAAAAAATATATGTCAGTAATAGGCCATCGGTCTTCAAATATTTTTCCATAGTCTTTAAATGTCTGACAGTGGAAGGCTTCCCAAACGCTTTGAGCATGCTGATAATCTTCAGCTGAGCACTTGCTATTCGATAGTCTATTGAAAAACTGTTCTCTTGACGGCAAGGAGTTCTGATGCAGGCGGTCATATGAGCTTAAATATTCATATGGAAATACACCTTTTCTGCGCAAGTAATTCGCCTAACCGCCACCATCATCGTGGGTGAAAAAGCTCTTGGTAGTTAGCAAATCTTTTAATTCTAAATTGGAGCTCAAAGTATCTAGACTTGCGGGCATAAAACGAAATGAATCCAAAAATCGTAATTCTATTCTCGTTTTAACAATGTATAAATTTCGATACAGAAATGTAAAGTTCCTTATTAAGAGGGAGAACTTTAATGTCGCCCAGTACTTTAGGTAATTCTCGCACAAACAAATGTGCATCATATCGCCAGCAGTTATGAAAGAAAATGGATATAAAAGTGGCGGCTTTATAATTAAGATTGCACCCATTGTGTGCTGCTCTCTAACTCTGTCGCTTAATAAAGGCTTATTACAAATATGACAATTAACTACATCTGTAAAGATTTTCTCATCTGCCGGACTCATCACTAACGGCACTGTGCTATTTAGATGACTCGTGTAAGCCATTGTAATTTATGCTAACATTTTCTTCCGCCGTATGCATTGCAAATTTATAAAGTCTTGGGTCGAATGATCATTTTAAATAATAGGATAAAGGCATATGTTCGTTTATATTAACTACATTCTCACTCACGCATTCATTAATGGGCTTCAGGATGCATTCAAAATCTGCATACACATCAAATGGCACTGATATGCTATTAAGATAGTTAGTGAAGTTCAGAGATTGTGTACCTTCTGCTGGTAGAGCTGATACCATTTCACTGCAATCGTTCGAATGTATGTTCTCACTTTTTGTTAGTTAGCTGACATTTCATCTTTATTTTTTTTTCATATTTAAAATTTTTATTCATCTTTAAAATGCAAAACACACACACACACATACCTTGTTAAACTCTTAATCCAAACATAATGGGAAATAATTTTGCCTTCCAGAAGTAGTAGGTTTATATGTATCTGCTGTTTCTGCGAAGTCAGGTACAGGGGTCAATCACCCTACCTATTTCTGAATCTTATCCAAAAAGGTTTACACTCAGCCCACGATTTGGTTTTCAAATTTTCGCAAGTTTTGGACTTTGAGTGGAAATTTTAGATTTTCGAAATTCAGTTGTAACGAAGAAACTATTTAATTTGAAGGGCTCTTTATATCAGGAATGTTGTACGGAAAACATAGATTGCTGTTAGATTGAGCTGGCTTCAGCGCTGATATCAATGCCCATTTTATCTTTTTTAGTTTCGACTCTTACTGAAGCACTACAGAATCGTTCTGAATATAAAATCGTTCTTAATCTAAGTCAAGCATTTCACCATTCGCAAGACTAACATAAGCATGTATCTCAAATCGAACTCCAAAACAAACAGCTTTAGCTCCATTCCAATCTGGAGACAGCCCTCAGTCGCTCTCACCTAAAGGCTTAAACATAAACAACTCTCGCTCTTTTATTCTTCAAAACATATTCCACTTGACCCAGTTTCCACAACACTGACATTGACATTGACGTCATCTGGCGAACACAAAGATCAAACACTTTCGCATGCCACTTGACAGCCCAAAAAATATATATACACATCTTCATATGTACATACATATATGCATATACCGTACTTAAGCCGACTGCACAACTCGAAACCAATAAGAATTCGGTTTTTTGTTGTAGCGACGTCGCCTCGCTAAAACATACTCACGCATTGTATAATATCTATGTGTGTATGTATCTATTTATGTATGAATGTATGTATTTGAAATACAAATCCCCCAAAACAAAAATAAAAACACATACAGCTCCTACGACATTGACATTGATATTTAATATATATGTATATATCTATGTGTGTATGTTTGTATATATAAATTGATATTTATAAAATATACCGTTCCAACACAAACACACTCACACACCCTCTCCCCGGCAAGATCTTGCGTAAAGATACATATGTATGTATATACCGTACTTAAGCAGGCTAAACAACCCGAAACCAACAAACAAAAATATACATACATATATGTATGTTCTAAATATATACAACGATCAACCCAAATTTCTTTATTCTGCTGTTGCGAGCAGACAGGGATCATTCACACATCCAAGAATTTTATGCACCATTCAACAAACAATTAATAACTCTTCCTTGTTTATTTAATATGTCACCCCAACATACACCCCCCCTCTAATCATAACCCCTCTCTACCATCACTCTAAAAATGTACTTCCAATATTGTTTATAAATATGACGCCCCAACACCCC